>CM070823.1:7147720-7150220 GCA_036326025.1 Chrosomus eos
GTGTATTTTTATTTATAAAGTCCTGTTAGGTCTATTACCCAAATATCTGTTATCACATGCTATTACATATTCAACCCGATCATCTCATCATATTCTTTTGATTATCCCTACGGGGAAAAAACTGTTTATGCTCACTCTGCTTTTGGTTTTGCTGCTCCAAATGATTGGAATGTGCTACTAAAGTCATTGAAATTGAAGTCATTTATTTCAATCTCTGCATTTTAAAAAAACTTGTAAATGTTTTAAATGAATGTATGTGAGTGCTTTGACTACCTTGAAATGCAATGTAAGTCAAAGGTCTGCTAAATGTAAATGTGTGTGTGTGTTTGTTTGTTTGTGTGTGTGTGTGTGTGTGTGTGTGTGTGTGTGTGTGTGTGTGTGTGTGTGTGTGTGTGTGTGTGTGTGTGTGTGTGTGTGTGTGTGTGTGTGTGTGTGTGTGTGTGTGTGTGTGTGTGTGTGTGTGTGTGTGTGTGTGTGTGTGTGTGTTGTTGAAAATAAGAACTTGTTCTTATATGACTTGTCTGGTTAAATAAAGGTTCACAATAATGCACAAATTGTTTGCATTATTACACACACAAAAAGAACCCTTTCAAAAGGTAGGCTACTTTATACAAAGTAGGCACTAGGTGGCCATATGAACCTTTAAAGGGGCTATGAGAAATGTTATGTATTAATCACTTTTTTATTGCCAATGTGAACAGGTTGTAACTTTAAAAAACGAGATCTTCCCTGTCTTCCTAAGTTGCCTATGAAAGTCTGTAGACTTGTTTTTTATGTGAAGGACTCGGGACGTTTTTGCCGGGAAAATCAAAAGGATATGACGTTACACGCGGTCCTGATATCCTCTCTTCCAGTCTAAGACAGATGAAACGAATGCAATGTTTAGGATAATGCCAAAAGAGCCGTTCCGTGCTGTAATGTCAATGTGTCACGCAAACAAAATGGATTAATTTAAACTAATCTGCCAGATCTACAGGTGAAACTCGAAAAATGTGAACAGTTCATGTATTTCAGTAATTCAAATTAAAAAGTGAAACTAATATAGGCTATTTAATAGGCTGTATAACTATATGCATGATTATACTTTTCAGAGGGCCAACATTTCTGTATTTAAAATCCTTTTTTTATTATTGATTTCATGTAATATTCTAATTTTCAGAGATTTTGAATTTGGGCTTTTCATCATTAGCTGTAAGCCATAATCATCAAAATTATAACTTTATGATATTCTAATTGTTCGAGTTTCACCTGTAGGCTAGGCTATATGTAGTCTCAAATAGGCCTAGGCTATAGCCTATTCAAACTATCATAAAAGTGTAGCCAATTGAAATGAACCTACCTCGTCAGTCGCATAATGCAGGTGAATTGCAGAGCTGGTGGAAACATATCCACATCATCGCTATGATCAGATGTTTTCTGAACTTCCATTTTCTGACCGCTGTCGTTGTTGTGTGATTATTTTGTAATTGTCAGGAAAGCAATCAGCACGCAGACTGCAATGATCGTTAACAGTAGGCCTAGGCTATATTGCTGCAAAGGTATTTCCAACTTTTTTTTCTTCTTGAGAGAATAGCGAAAAAGAACTTTGCTGTATATCGGGGCCTTCCATTTGGTCTCTCGTACGTTACATGTGCACGATCACGAGCAATTAGTGTCTGGCTGCAGTTCACTTAACGGCCACCGGTGGCGCTAATAACACGGGTTTCTCAATTCTACATGCATCTATGGGCTATACCGCCCAAGTGACAGCTTTTGTACATTTTCTTTCTGAGATTTAGGCAAAGTTTCGATTGAACAGTTTAAAATGATTGTGATGCTGGCAGAAGTTTCACACTCGAACAGTTTAGATTTTATTTTCCAATCAACTCCACACAGCCTGATTTATTCAGCCCATTCTCACCCCAAGGCGTCATCTAACTGACGCCTTGGGAATCAGTTTGACCATGCTTCAATATTCGACGTTAAAGGCACCCTTTAGCGTCAGTTAGTTGACGCGATCCCAGGGCGTCATCCAACTGACGCGTTACCCTTAGCGTCAGTTAGATGACGCCCTTCTACCCAGACCTAAACCTACCCGCGTCATCTAACTGACGCGTTACCCTTAGCGTCAGTTAGATGACGCCCTGGGATCGCGTCAACTAACTGACGCTAAAGGGTACCTTTAGCGTCGAATATTGAAGCATGGTCAAAATTGTCAGTTAGATGACGCCTTGGGGTGAGAATGCGTTGATTTATTTTAGATTTTGGTATCAGTTGTGAACAGCAGGTGTGTTTCTGGGTAATGGCAGTTGGAACGTGTCCCATTAGCTCACAGACAAACAGCACAGACATGGAGAAATCTGACATGGAAAGCTGCTCAGTTTAATGTTCATTTAATGTAGGATTATTTTCTGTGCCGAGACTTTAAAATCACTTTTATTTCAAATAGCTGATTGTAAGAAGAGGAAAACACACTTTTAACGGTGGCCTATTGTGCCTCGGGCACGTTACGCACGCACGC
>CM070823.1:7155220-7162720 GCA_036326025.1 Chrosomus eos
TGTTTGAAAAATCTTAAATAATAATTTTAAAAATACATACTCATAAACTAGAATAAAAAAATAGATAATTAATATTTTAAATCAACATACAGCAACTGTTATCTCCCGACTTGTGTTTTCCGACATCTGAAAAAGTACCTTGTTGATTTGAAAAAAAATCTGTAGGACAGCTGTAAACATGTAAATTCATTCGATGTTTTATCTAATATCTTATTTATAATAATGACGGTAATAACAATAATACATAAATAATCTAAACAATAATAAATTGCATTAAAGTTCGTTATTTGGTTAACATACATTATTAACAAGCTTGTAAAAGGTCATAATGAATTCAACATGTTCATGCTGAAACCCCAGTGGAGCACTTATATCCAAATATGAATAAACATAAGGTCAAATGCAAACAATTGCTAATTGAATATTTATTATTTCAAGTTTTTTGCTTAACCTTCACTTTAAAAAAAAACATACAAACAACAAATATCGCCCAAATGTTTTCCCGTCCGATTGTCAGCTGTCATGTCAGTCTCATTCGTGCTGGAGGATTTATCAAGTGGAAAAGTTTATTGCAATATAAGTTTATTTATAGAATATTAAGAACGTTATTTAGTGATGCATAGAGGGTTTTTTTCTGTATTTACTAAACCACTTTTAAAGACGAGCTTTCTTTACATTTGAATTCTTTCATTTTTACATTCATTCGTTTTTTATTTTTCCTCTTATTATCAGATATGAATCTGCTAACTTAATAATAATACATTTATGCATTATTAAATTAATAATAATAATAATACATTTAAAACGTAAATGTCGAGATCACAGTCTGATGCCGAATTGTATTCTGTTTAGAAATAATACGTTAATGTATACGGTCTAATAGGCCTATTTTCAAACACTATTAATGCTGCATGTTAATCTTTTAGGTGACTTCCTAAAGAAAGAGCATAAACACAGTTGATCACATTTAAGATTTATTTCCACAAGCCGACGAAGTGCACGAGCCAATCAAGTTCACATCATTCACAAGACCCGAGATGCTCCTCTGTCAACAAAATAAATAGGAAAAACATTTCCACGTTGCAAAATCACAATAGTTGTCTTGTTTACATTAAGCGAAATCAGTCAAAAGGGTTGGTGAGTATATATAGTTCAAAGACACAGATGTCTATAAATAATAAAATTCACACAATAAGGCTATTTACATGTCTGCACGATAATATACTGTGTTGCATAGTTCCATTATTGCTATCATGATTCTTTCTTTCATGTAACACGCAATATCATGATTCTGTGTTTCATGTAACACGCAAATAAATCCATTTCCACAGTATATATACGAGACAAGAATTTTAGTTTTTTTTTCGATTAATTGATTGTAAGGCCTACCAGCAGCCTGCGTCGATGCATGAGCAACCTATGCAGTCTGAAATAAATAGAATTGATTTTACAGTATTTTATGATGAAATCAAACGTGCCAAAAACAAGCAAAACAATCAGCAACACGCCCTAATTAATTAACAGATTAGTGTAGCTGGCGTCCAACCCCTATGCTCGCTTTTAATTATGGAAACCAGTATTTAATTCGTCCTGGCTCTGGAACGATTGGCTGCGGGGATGTAAGTCATAAGGAAAATGGCTGTCTGGGGAAACGCGGTACATGGAGCCCCGGCCGGGAACGTTACAGTATCTCATCCCATAATGGCAGTTCTTACTGTACTCGACTTGGTCCTCGTGTTTTTTAAGCGAGAAAATCCCGTTGTAATTAATCGGAGGACTCATTTGGCCTTCAAAACGAGGGCTGCTGCTCTCCGGAGAGGCGCTGTCGTAATAGGACTCGTAGGACGCGTAATAGTTGTAGGGCCGGAACGGTTTGACGCTGTCCCGGGTCCCAGAGCTGAGGCCGGTTGGCGTGGCCATCTCAGCAGCGTTCGGGTACGGGTATAGAGAATCATACTGGGGCCTGCCCGAGAACGACACGTCCCCGTTGTGATCTGTGAGGAAATTTCTGGAGTTCAGCTGCAAGCAACCCGCGACCAAGTTGGTGGTGGGCTGCGACAAGCCCTTGCACAGGTCTGCACGAACGCGAGCAGGTCAGGCCTCTTCCCCGCGCTCAGAGTCTCAGATAGAGCCCATATGTAATTCTTGGCCAGCCTCAAAGTCTCGATCTTGGAGAGTTTTTGCGTTTTGGAGTAGCACGGCACGACTTTGCGCAGGCTCTCGAGCGCGTCGTTGAGGCCGTGCATGCGGCTGCGCTCGCGCGCGTTCGCTTCTTGGCGGCGCACTTTGACACGCTCGCCGCGTCCTTCAGAGAATTTCTTTTTACGCGCGCCTTTCTTCTTCGGGTGATCGTTCTCGTCCTCCTCTCTCTCCTCCTCCTCCTCCTCGTCCCTGTCCGTGTTGTCGTCCTCTGCCTCCTTGAGCTCGGCGCTATTGAGTGTCCGCGCGTCTTCTTGACGCGTGAATGTCGCACCAAACTGAGACTCGCGCATCATGTCTGGGTCTTCAAATGGTACGGTTAGCATCGTCCCTGTATAACAACACAAATGAACAACAAAATAAAACAGTCTTGACGTCAAATACCCGGAAGCCCAACTACCATGGGTTACTAAAGTATTAAAAAATGTTTTATTTACGACTAAATATGGTTAGCTGTTGAAGAGCCTTTTTTGTTCTATAACATAGATTATATAACGTGACCTTTTTACTAAAGCCATAACAAGACTATATTGGTCAAATATGCATGTAAAAATGTTTCAAAATGTATTTCAGATTTTAACTTATCCCTAAACGGTGTAAATACCTGTCAAGTAAAAAAAGGGCATTCTTACAATCTATCCCACTATATTTTTAACGTGGTCATATGATTACATTATTTTGCAATCCAAAAATTTCCTTTGAAATGATCAGCATTTTTATTCAAAACAGTTAACAAATATAGAAGGCTAAATACACACCAAAAAAACACCAGAATGTGTTTGTCACTCAAATCTATAGGCCTGCATGATGTTTATTTTGTTCAATTTTTTTCAAGAGAATTGGAAAATGTTCAAATTTACGCATTATGATCATGAATCATATTTCTAGGTTGTTGTTTTTTTTAAAATTTGTTGTTGATGTTTTATGTCAAATCAAATGATAACCTGCTGATTCAGATGATGCAAAATTTTGTCATTTTAACATTCATTAACATGATCACAAATCAAAATACTAACCAGACGTGAAATTATACTTAATCAACACAAATTTGTTGTTCTGTAAACGTTTTTCACCAAGATTTACAGCTTCTATTGTCAGCTCAGGAGGGTGGTGGTCATGTATGATAGAGATTTCACTCCTGTAGCTCATTTCTAATTGGTTAATCTGGCGATCTTACTCCCTGTACTCAGACAAACAACAATTACAAATAAAGCAAGAACAATCCTGGGTGAACTCAATGGCATTAGGCACATTGCCTGTCGTACCAAGACAAATAACATAGCAAAGACTGGAGCTAAGCGTTTTTTTTAACAATAAACACAACAATAACACATTCATGCCACAAACCGAAGCCCTAAATCAGACTGGTTTTAACGGCTCACCTGTTTCGTTCAGTTTTCAGCTTGCATGTTCAAATTCCTTGCGACGTTCAGAGCTGCCTCCCATGTGCTTGATGTGGAGCTGTATGAATTCCTTTAATCTCCCTCTCCCTCTCTCTCTCTTTCACAGAGAAATGACACCCATGCCAGGCACCAGCGCTGGTACCCATGCCATCTGCCACTGACGTTTTGTTGGTCACATGATGCAGTCTCCAGGGATCTTCATTCCGCTCTCATCATCTGGTGCGCACGGTAATGGGCACCGGGAGGCTCTCATTTACCGTCAAAAAACTCCGGGTAAAAAAAGAAGAGATTAATGCCAGTACTGCTGCGGCGATACCAGTGTAGAAACGACTAAATGATTTAGACTTTAAAGTGAAGCGTGTATTTGATTATAGGGCGACGGATGCTGCAGGCAAGAGCAAATCAGTTGAGATGTCTTCACTGTGCATGTTAGAGTCGTCTGATGGATAATAAATGCTCAGATATTACATCAAATCTCTGCACTATACAGTACATATGAATAATAGCCTGCGTGCATATACATGATAAGGAGCATTTAGTTTTGAATTCAATGTGCTGTCATGATGTAGGTATGTGCAATATATAGTGCAATATATAATATAGCAAACCCTCGCTTTGGTGTCAGAACTGTGCTTTTTTTTTCGATACTGTATTTAGGGGTGAATTCAGTTTGATTGGGAAACTTTTTCAATAATAATTGTCCCTATCAACCTGAATTCACTCTATAAGGCAAGTTGTCACAATGGATAGGTCTCAAGAATTCATATTTTTGCAATATTTATTAGGTAAACAAAATAAGGTGAACACAATAAAATCACTCTGAGAGACAGGAATCATATAATGAAGGCAGATTTTAACAAACTGTTCTCAAGAGAAGAGTTCATATTTTTCATCATCGGCAGATTGGGGCAAGTTATGTGTTTTGTATAAAGTCATTGGGTGAAAATGATGTTTTCATATGCTTTTCTTTTCTTTTTTTTTCTTTTAGTCACATTTAAAATGTTACCTTTGACTGTTTTTGCTATTTCATTAGTTGTTTTGTCTTCCATAATTGTTTTACTATTTGAAATGTTATAAATTCCTTATGAAAGCATTATTTATATATATGTATATATATATATATATATATAATATATATATATATATATATATATATATATATATATATATATATATATATATATATATATATATAAGTACTTATCATAAAAAAAAACTGTATTTCTTAAAGTTCTGTTGACCCCATATTCAGCTTTCATCAAACTCATGACTAGTTAGATGTACTTACTGAGAAAAGTTTACTAACTGAAACCAATAGCTTCAGTGAACTTTCCAAAAATGAGTTGGCATAACTTCAACCACTGAAGTTGAGTGAACTAAAAAAAAAAGTTAACTCAACTTTTTTTACAGTGATATATTATTGTTATATTTGACATTTCTGCTGTTTAATAAAAAAAAAAAAAATTTTAGTTTTTTGTTTTTTTGAGAAGCAATGGCAAAGCAGTTTGATTGCAACAACTTGACCCGCAATCGGGCCAAATCAACAAACTTTATATTTTTTTCATTAAATAATAGTGAAAATGTTCATTACAAGTCTTTTGAATTTGACTATTTCCTAAGAAATATTCACTGAAAGCCAACTTTTGATTCACTTCCTTATTTACTCAATGATACTTTGAAGAATGCATTTTGAATGAAAGCATACACAAATCGCATATTTTCCTACAGATAAAACATTGTAGTAGCATGGTTTTGTTGGTGTTAGATATTGTTGCGTTAAGTGCTACAGTAACTTAGGCCCACGGTGTGTGACAGCTCTGAATCTCTGTAGTGCAGTCTTGCGAGAAGACTGTTAGAAGTGCAGCTGTGTTTAGTTTACGCTTCATCGTCTTTAAATCATATAGCAGACAAACTACTACTTTTCCAGTAAATATTTCTCTGTGCAGCAGAGGGCAGTCCCAAAGACGGCAACATTTGGACACACACACACACACACACACACACACGTTCACACTCTGCCCCCCAAAACGCCTCAGCTGGCATTCTGCACGTTCTGGTCCAGTTCACACCAGCATCTGATGAGTCAAACTCCTCATTTCAGACTAATCAGTTGACTGCACTAATTGCAAATGCAAATATGCAAATTTAAATTAATTAATTACTCCACTAATTAGTTCTCTGGTCTTTTCAGGTAATAAATCATTGTGTAGTTGAAAGAAAGAGATGGAGAGAGGAAGGGGAAATGCATTTATCTGCCACCTACTACTCTTATAGTGATTCACACACACTCAACACCCTGAGGAGAAAGTTTGGAAGAATTCCAACGGGAATGACTTTCAGGTGTGGTTTTTTTTTTTTTTTTTTGACAATTCAAATTGTAGGTATTTTTGGACATGGCACCCATTCAAAAGTTTGGGGTCAGAAAGATTTTCAGAAAAAAAAAATTATATTAAGCATTACAGGATTAATTCACTTTTAAAAAAAACTTTTGCTGATAATTTACTCACTCCCATGTCATCCAAGATGTCTTTCTAAGATGTCCATGTCTTTCTTTCTTCAGTCGAAAAGAAATGAAGGTTTTTGATGAAAACATTCCAGGATTTTTCTCCATATAATGGACTTCAACGGGACCCAAACGGTTCAAGGTCCAAATGACAGTTTCAGTGCAGCTTCAAAGGGCTTTAAACAATGAATAAGGGTCTTATCTAGCAAACAGTTAGATAAGATATTTTTATCAATTCAAAAATAAAATAAAAAAGCACAAATGCTCGCCTTGCTCTGTTCTGTGATACGCGTTCGTGATGTTCTGTGAGACCTTTTCAACGTAATTGCGTATCACGTGACGTCACGAACTCGCATCACAGAACAGAGCAAGGCGAGCATTTGAGCTTATAAAACTTAAACTTTTTTATTTATTTTTTAAATGTCCGATCGTTTCGCTAGATAAGACCCTTATTCATCGCCTGGTGTCGTTTAAAGCCCTTTGAAGCTGCACTGAAACTGTCATTTGGACCTTGAACCGTTTGGGTCCCATTGAAGTCCATTATATGAAGAAATATCATGGAATGTTTTCATCAAAAACCTTAATTTATTTTCGACTGAAGAAAGAAAGACATGGACATCTTGGATGACATGGGGGTGAGTAAATTATCAGCAAAAGTTTTTTTTAAAGTGAACTACTCCTTTAAATTGGTTAAAATTGACATTAAAGACTTTTACAAGGTTACAAAAGATTTCTATGTCACATAAATGCTGTTCTTTTGATTCAGCAAAGAATCCTGGAAAAAAAATTCATCACGATTTCTATGACAACTGTTTTTAACATTGATAATAACAAGAAATGTCTTTAAAAAATCTGCATATTAGAATGATTTCTGACATTGACAATCAAGACTGGAGTAATGATGCTGAAAATACAGCTTTGATCACAGGAATAAATGATATTTTAAAATATATGAAAACAGCTATTTTAAATGATAACAATATGCCACAATATTACTGTTTTTACTGTATTTTAAACACATAAATGCAGCCTTGGTGAGCAATGGAGATTCTTTCAAAACAATCTTACCCCAAACTTTTGTCTGGTATTATCAAAATACTGCGGTATTACGTTACAGCACCCAGTCTTTTTCATCATCTATACCATAGGAGGTGGATGGTAAACCTGGATGATGCATTGCTATTCTTCCACCTGTAAATGAGGCTTTTTGTTGCCACAGCGATGACAGCTCGTGCTCGTCAGCTGTTTTAATTATCACATTATCAGCGTTTAAAGGCGGTGTGACGAGCCGAGTTGCTAATGAAGGCGCTGGAACTCTCACAATGAGACGGAGATGAGACAAACCGCCTGGCAGAATCACAGGTGACACTGACTGGTGGTCCGACTGAAGCTGCT
>CM070823.1:7167720-7261666 GCA_036326025.1 Chrosomus eos
AGTCATGATGTGGATGGAGCTCTTAAGGTGGGTGAGTGAGTGAGTGAGTGAGTGAGTGAGTGAGTGAGTGAGTGAGTGAGTGAGTGAGTGAGTGAGTGATGATGAGTGAGTGAGTGATGAGTGAGTGAGTGAGTGAGTGTGAGTGAGTTGAGTGAGCTAGTTGAGTGAGTAGACTAGAGTTGAGTGTGAGTGAGTAGAGTGAGTGAGTGAGTGAGCTAGTGAGTGAGGAATGAGTAGAGTGAGTGAGTGAGTTGAGTGAGTGAGTAGTTGAGTGAGTAGAGTGAGTTGAGTGTGAGTGAGTTGAGTGAGTGGGTGAGTGAGTGGTGAGTTGAGTGAGTGAGTGAGTGAGTGATGAGTGAGTGAGTGAGTGAGTGAGTGAGTGAGTGAGTGAGTGAGTGAGTGAGGTAGTGAGTGAGTGGTGAGCTAGTTGAGTGAGTAGAGTGAGTAAGTGAGCTAGTTGAGAGTAGTAAGTGAGCTAGTTGAGAGTGAGTGAGTGGTGAGTGAGTGAGTGAGTAGTGATGGGGAGTGAGTGAGATGAGTGGAGTGGTGAGTGAGTGAGTGAGTGAGTGAGTGAGTGATGTAGTGAGTGAGTGAGTGATGAGTGAGTGAGTGAGTGAGTGATGAGTGAGTGAGTAGATAGATAGATGAGTAAGTGAGAATGAGTGAGTGAGTAGTTGAGTGAGTATGAGTGAGTGAGTGAGTAAGTAGAGTGAGTGAGTGAGTGAGTGAGTGAGTGAGTATTAGCAAATCAAGTGAATGAGTAGGTGAGAATGAGTGAGCGAGTAGTTGAGTGAATAGAGTGAGTGAGTGAGTGAGTGAGTGAGTGAGTGAGTTGATGAGTGAGTGAGTGAGTTGAGTAGAGAGTGAGTGAGTGAGTGAGTGAGTAGAGAGTGAGTGAGTAGAGATGAGTGAGTGAGTGAGTGAGTGAGTGAGTTGAGTGAGTGAGTGAGTGAGTGAGTGAGTGAGTGAGTGAGTGAATGAGTGAGTGAATGAGTGAGTGAGTGAGTGAGTGGTGAGTAGAGAGTGAGTGAGTGAGTAGAGTGAGTGAGTGATTAGAGTGATTTTGAGTGAGTTGAGTGAGTAGTGAGTGAGTAATTGAGTGAGTGAGGGAGTTTAGGAGTGAGATGAGTAGAGTAGTGATTGAAGTGATGAGTAGTGAGGAGTGAGTGAGTAAGAGTGAGTGAGGGTGAGTGTAGTGAGTGAGTTAGTTGAGATGATGAGTTGAGTTGATGTGAGTGAGTTAGTGTGAGTGAGGAGTTGAGTGAGTGAGTGAGTTGAGTGAGTGAGTGAGTAAGAATAAGTGAGTGAGTATGAGTGAGTGAGTGAGCTAGTTGATGAGTGAGTTTAGAGTGATGTATGAGTGAGTGATGAGTAGAAGTGAAGTGAGATGAGTGAGTGGTGATGTGAGTTGAGTTAGAGTGAGTGAGTGAGTGATGAGTGTATTTGAGGTAGTTGAGTGAGAGTGAGTGTGATAATTGAGTGAGTGGAGTGAGTGATGATGTAGTAAGTGAGTGAGTGATGAGTGAGCTAGGATTCGGTGAGTAGAGATGAGGTGAGTGAGTTGAGTGAGTGAGTATTAGTGATAAGTGAGTCGTGTGTGAGTGAGTTGAGTGAGTGAGTGAGTTGAATGAGTGAGTGATGATGAGTGAGTGAGTGAGTGAGTAGTGGAGTGAGATGCTAGTTTATGGTGAGTATGAGTGAAGTGAGCTGAGTATAGAGAGTAGTGTAGTATATTGAGTGAGTGAGTAAGTGAGTGAGTGAGTAGTTGAGTGAGAGGAGTGAGTGAGAGAGTGAGTGAGTGAGTGAGTGAGTGAGTGAGTGAGTGGTGAGTGAGTGAGTAGTAGTGAGGAGTGAGTGAGTGAGTTGAGTGAGTAGATAGTAGTGAGTGAGTAGTGAGATGTGAGTGAGTAGTTGAGTGAGTAGAGTGGTGAGTGATGAGTGAGTGAGTGAGTGAGTGAGTGAGTGAGTGAGTGAGTGAGTATAGATAAGTGATAGTAGTGAGATGATGAGGAGTAGTGAGTGAGTAGAGTGAGTGAGTGAGTGAGTGAGTAGAGGATGATGATGAGTGAGTGAGTGAGTGAGTGAAGTGAGTGAGTGAGTAGTGAGTTGAGTGAGTAGAGTGAGTGAGTGAGTGATGAGTGATGAGTGAGAGTGAGTGAGTAGTGAGGTGAGTGAGTGAGTTGAGTGAGTGAGTGAGTTGTGAGTGAGTGAGTGAGTGAGTGAGTTGTAGTGAGTGATGAGTGAGTGAGGAGTGGATGAGTGAGGTAGATGAGTGTGAGTAGTGAGTTAGAGTGAGTGTGAGTGAGTAGTGAGAGTTGAGTGAGTGAGGGAGTTTAGTGAGTGAGAGGTAGAGAAGTAGAATGAATGATGAGTGAGTGAGTGAGTGAGGTGAGTGAGTGAGTGAGTGAGTGAGTGAGTGAGTGAGTGAGTGAGTAGAAGTGAGTGAGTAGAGAGTGAGTGAGTTGAGAGTGAGTGAGTTGAGTGGTGAGTGAGTTGATGTGAGGGAGGAGTTGAGTGAGTGAGTGGAGTAGAGTGAGTGAGTGGAGTGAGTATTAGCAAATCAAGTGAGTCGAGTAAGGAGAATGAGTGAGCGAGCTAGTTGAGTGAGTTGAGTGAGTGAGTGAGTAGAGAGTGAGTGAGTGAGTGAGTGAGTGAGTAGAGTGAGTGAGTGAGTGAGTGAGTGAGTGAGTGAGAGTGAGTTGAGTGAGTGAGTGAGGAGTAGAGTGAGTGAGTGAGATGAGTGAGCGAGTGGTAAGTAGAGTGAGTGATGGTGAGTGAGTGAGTAGAGTGAGTGAGTGAGTTGAGTGAGTGAGTAGAGTGAGTGAGTGAGTGAGTGAGTGAGTGTAGAGTGAGTGAGTGAGTGAGTAGAGTGAGTGAGTGAGTGAGTAGAGTGAGTGAGTGAGTAGAGTGAGTAGTAGTGAGTTGGTTGAGTGAGTGAGTAGAGTGAGTTGAGTGAGTGAGGGAGTTTAGTGAGTGAGAGGTAGAGAGTAGAATGAATGAGTGAGTGAGTGAGTGAGTGAGTGAGTGAGTGAGGGGAGTGAGTAGAGAGTGAGTGAGTAGAGAGTGAGTGAGTGAGTAGAGAGTGAGTGAGTAGAGAGTGAGTGAGTAGAGAGTGAGTGAGTAGAGAGTGAGTGAGTTGAGAGTGAGTGAGTTGAGAGTGAGTGAGTTGAGTGTGTGAGTGAGTTTAGTGTGAGTGAGGGAGAGAGTTGAGTGAGTGAGTGAGTGAGTAGAGTGAGTGAGTGAGTGAGAATTTGCAAATCAAGTGAGTCGAGTAAGTAAGTGAGAATGAGTGAGCGAGCTAGTTGAGTGAGTACAGTGAGTGAGTGAGTGAGTGAGTGAGTGAGTGAGTGAGTGAGTAAGTAGAGTGAGTTGAGTGAGTGAGTAGAGTGAGTTGAGTGAGTTTAGTGAGTGAGAGGTAGAGAGTAGAATGATGAGTGAGTGAGTGAGTGAGTGAGTGAGTGAGTGAGTGAGTGAGTGAGGTGAGTGAGTGGAGAGTGAGTGAGTTGAGTGTGTGAGTGAGTTTAGTGTGAGTGAGGGAGAGAGTTGAGTGAGTGAGTGAGTGAGTGAGTGAGAGGTAGAGAGTAGAGTGAGTTAGTGAGTGAGTGAGTAGAGAGTGAGTGAGTGAGTGAGTGAGTGAGTGAGTGAGTGAGTGAGTGAGTGGAGTGAGTGAGTGAGTGAGTAGAGTGAGTAGAGAGTAGAGTGAGTTGAGTGTGTGAGTGAGTTTAGTGTGAGTGAGTGAGGGAGTTTAGTGAGTGAGTGAGTGAGTGAGTAGAGAGTAGAGTGAGTTGAGTGTGTGAGTGAGTTTAGTGTGAGTGAGTGAGGAGTTTAGTGAGTGAGGGTATAGAGTAGAATGAGTGAGTGAGTGAGTGAGTGAGTGAGTAGAGAGTGAGTGAGTGAGTTGAGTGTGTGAGTGAGTTTAGTGTGAGTGAGGGAGAGAGTTGAGTGAGTGAGTGAGTGAGTGAGTGAGTGAGAGGTAGAGAGTAGAGTGAGTGAGTGAGTGAGTGAGTAGAGTGAGTAGAGAGTAGAGTGAGTTGAGTGTGTGAGTGAGTTTAGTGTGAGTGAGTGAGGGAGTTTAGTGAGTGAGTGAGTGAGTGAGTGAGTGAGTGAGTGAGTGAGTGAGTGAGTGAGTGAGTGAGTGAGTGAGGAGTGAGTGAGGGAGTGAGGGAGGGAGGGAGTTTAGTGAATGAGTCAAGACAAAAATTATGATATAAAGGGATAGTTCACCTGAAAGGAGCGGTATTTTGAAAAACGTTAGGGTCCAAATAACATTAGACCCCATTGTCATTGTATTGAGAAAGAAAGAAAAAAACATAAGTGAGTATTATCACTCTAATACACAGATAAAGTTTAAAATTACAAGACGTTAGTAAATAATGAGAGAATTTTCATTTTCGGGTAAACTATCCCTTTAAAACGATGACTTCATTTGTGTATAGAAGTTTTGGAGTATGCTTTTATAAAAATATACACTTCTGGTCAAAATTTGGTAATACGATTTTTTTACGTTTTTAAAAGAAGTCTCTTCTGCTCACTAAAGCTGCATATATTTGAACAAACATGTAAAACAGTAATATTGTATAATATTAATGCAATTTAAAAAAAAAGTTTTCTATTTGAATATATAATGTAATTTATTCCTGTGATCAAAGCTGAATTGTCAGCATCATTACTCTATTCTTCATGATCCTTGAACAAAAATCATGCCGATTGCTGCTAAAGAAACATTATTTTCCATTTTGAAAACAGTTGTGATGCTTAATATTTTTGTTAAAACCGTGTAACATTACCATTGAAAAGTTTGGGTTTAAGATTCGTTTCCTGGTCTAGCTTTCTAATAAACCTAGCATTGAGCACTATATATATTGTTGGTTCTGTGACAAATTGATTTGTTTCCTCTGTTCTCTGTAGTTCCTCTATGAAATTTTAAATGTGTCTGTGGTAACTGATAGAAGGCAGCAGATGCAGTTGTTCTGAACCAAAAAATGCTTTTTGAATTACTTCCCAAATAAATAGTTTCCAATCTCACAACAAAATATTTGCATTTACGATTTATTTAATTTATAAATGCGATTTAATGCACAAAAAAATAACATGCATCACTTAAACCTTCCGGGCAACACTTACTCCGACACCCTCCCTTACTGCAATATTCTTCAGATAACACAGCATATGGCCTGTTGCTACAGCGACTCCATCTTAATTACAATATTCCTCTTTGAAAAGTCTCTTTCGATGCAATGACCTTTCAGAAACTATACAGAGACTGTGAAACACCAAAGGTCTAAACTAAGATCCCACTTTCAGCTCACAATATGCTCAGCAAAATCTGTTCATTGATAAATAAGAGAGAATAGTTGTGTTAATCTGCATGTGCGTATATGGATGTGGTTTACATACACATCCCTGTAACGTATATGTAATAAATATGATAATACAAGACTTGTATAACAACATCATGTATGCCACATACACCATTTATCATCCAAACAACTATATATTCATAATATAGAGGTGGATGGGGACCCTTCAACACAGATGTATGCAGACACACACACATCTGTTTTGATGCCCTGATGATCATTTTCACTTCAACATGTTTGCTGTGTGAAAATTGAATATGGTGTAACCGAGGTGTTATGTTGTTGAGTCGGGGTTTAATCTGTTCATTTTTTCTTCCGTCAGACAGGCCCAGGACTGCTACAAAACCTCTCAAACTCAACATATTCCATGGACTAGAGTCTTAAAGAACTTGATAAGTGCATTAGAAGCTCCTGCACGCTTATGCGAGGACATTATGTCTCATATTTCTGTTGACAGATGCTGTACAGTATAATGAGGACAGGAGTGCAGCGCAGGGAAGGAACCAGTTCAACAATTCCGTTTCATCAATAAATATACTGTGACTCCAATAACAGTTTGTATATTCAGATCACACTTAAAATATGGGAATGTTTGATTTAAAATTAAACGAAGCCATATATTAAGTATTTCACATGTTTTTTTAGTTTCTTTTTTTTTAATTTAATTAGTTAGTTATATTTCGTTTTTTTAAATAATCAACCATTAAGCAATATAATAGCATTGCCCATTGTTGTTGTTATTTTTTTAAATATAAGAAACTATATGATATTATTTATTTTTATATTGCTAACTATTATTAATTATATATTTTAGATAGGTGTAATTTTTTGCATGATTATTGTGTCATCATATGTATAATATCTTCGATTAATCATTATATAATCAGTATATGAGAGCAGCACTCATATTTTTTGCAAAATGACAAAAAAAGATTGTTTTTGGTTTCAAATGATTAAACAATAGATAGACAAATCAAATCAAGCAAATAGATTTCTAAGTGTCTGAATGCTCACGGTATTTGGGATTGTATATTAGTGCAAAGCAAACACTTTCCACTTCTTCAGTAGAGCATGGTGACATGCAAGTGACTGGATTGTGTCCATAGAATAGTATGCAGCACATGTAAATCAGTTCCCACATAATAACAGTGACACCTAGTGGCACATTTGTTGCAATCTGAACCTATTGACACAATAGTATCACTTTTGTTAACCCCACAATTAAAATGCGTCATCTGATATTTAACACAACCAGAGGAGATTTTAGCAGAAGGCACATGCTTCTCTTGTCTATACAAAAGAAGCATTTAGTGACAACGGCTGTCAAGACACAAAGATTACAAAAAAGACCATACATGCATTAATTAGTCCATATGTACTGTATTTAAAGGGGCTATATGCAAGAACTTTTATGTATTAATTGCTTTTTGTATTGCCAATGTGTAAACAGCTTGAAAACAAGACCTTCCTAGGTTGTCTATGAAAGCATGTAGACTGATTTTTACGTGAAGGACTCAAAAATCAAAAGTACGTGACGTTTATGCGTGCTCCCGAGAGCATTTCTTCTGTTCAATGACACATAAAAATTTCCTAGGTTACGACCATAGACTGTAAAAAAAGATGGACGACGCCCCTTCGCTCTTTTCCATTGGAGAGAACTGAAGCCGCCAGTGTCCCGATATGGCGCTGACACCTGTCAATCATGATGTCACAGCACTGTTTTTATAGCATCAAATAACCAACTAAAAACAAACTTATTTTAAAAACAAACACTTGAAATTACATCAACGTGATAGAAACTACAGTAAATGACAGAAACTATCTTTAGAAAATAGATACGTGAAGTGTTATTTAATTGTTTAGTTTGGTCTCACGTCCCATTGAATAACATGGGGAGGCGGGGCTTATGACCTATACTAGGACCGGTCACCGGGGGCGATCGAGACGTTTTGGCTTCACTTTTGAGGGCTTGTGCGACACACTTGGTTACGACTAACCTAGACTCGTAACCTAGTCGTAACCATAGATCCCTGAGAAGGGAATGAGACGCTGCGTCGATGACGCTTTGGGAACGCTTCTGCGTGATTGCGTCTGAAGCATGTGTGTCAACTAGTCAAATGGCGAGACGGAACGTCACGGGCGGGTGACGTCATGACCAGGTAAGTATAATCACATCTGGAAAGACTGGAAACTTAGGTTTCAATTAGCGAAGCAAGTCGATCACTGAGATGAAGGAAGTTTGGCAAGGCAATACACAAAAGCTGTGGCTGAATCGTCACTATCTTACATTGACCTCACTAACCCTAATATTAAATGGCAGTTGAGTGCACTTATTCAAGAGTGAACGAAATGAAGTGAGTGAATTGCGACGCTGACGTTTACACTGTGCTTCGGAGTTAACTTAGAGCGTCGCAGAAAGGCTTCGTCACACCTACGATAAAAACTCATTTATCTTACGTCTTACTTTATAAAGATATACAACGATAACAATATAATGACTTTATTTGTAATTATATATACCTTGAGTGCAGCTTTGTAGTTTCGTTGACTGAAATTGTGCTCTCACGCTCAAAAGAAGTACGTGGTCCTTGAGCGCCCCAGGCGACCGTTATTATAATTCGACATGAAAACGCTTTCCTATACGACCATAACGATATTTTTAAAATCATCCCCCATTATCATCTCTCCCTTTACATGTTAACGATTAACAATGCCACACAATTATAAAACACAAATAAGTAAAAACACATAATTGTGTTAATGCCAAAATTATATTTTAATAAAAAACGTATAAAATATATTATTTTTACAATTCATCTATAAATAGTTCTCAATGTTTTAATATTATATTTCAAGTAATGATTAATAGAAAAATAAAATAAGCAGGAATAGAAGCTGTATGTAATCTCTGGTTTAAATTTTCTCTCAGTTCCTCCATTGGATTGTGGAAATAGTGCTTCACAAGTGTACATCGAATGTGTACACTCAAATCATGAGAGGATTGTGTGGTAAAGTAGGGAAGAATGTAGGGAATGATGTCGTTCAACATCAAATTGCGAGACAACCACGCTACAAATGCCGACACCCAGCGAATTAGGCAATTACACAAGTGGATAGGAGAAGCGAGTTTCAGACACAGCTAGAGTCTTGTTCCCTCCTCAGGAAACTATGGTTACATCTTCCCTAGGGATCACAGGTGGATCTGTTGCACCAGTTTGCATAGTGGACGCGAATGCAGAAAGCAACTGATTCAACTTCTCTTTGACCCTTCTCAGAGGGCGTAAGCCTGACGCAATGTCTTGTAGACCTTGAGTCATGAGCTCGCTGGAAACCGTTGCGCCCCGAGGCACAGAGGGTGGCGGGGTTGGCAGAACGGCAACAAAATGGCGTGGGCACAGTATACTGAGGTGTACACCGCTCTACCCCACGGGAGGCAGCCCTCAGAAGACATCAGAAGTGCATCCGCCCATGACGTTCCGTCTCGCCATTGGACCAATACTTGACACACGTACTTTAGACGCAATCACGCAGATACGTTCTCAAAGCATCATCGACGCAGCGCAAGTTCACTCGAAAAGGAACAAATGCTTATACAATGTTGTTCAGATAATGCCGAAAGGGTCATTCTGTACTGTAATGTCAATGTGTCATTAAAAAAATTGATTAATTCAAAGTATAGTAAAACATAGCCAGATCGATATCTTTAGTCTCAAATATACTTTATAATTAAAGTATCATAACTAAGTAATTTTAATTACCTCATCTGTGACATGATGCCGGTGAAGCCTGTGCAAACAATTCCACATCACTATGATGATCAGATGCTTTCTTAACTGCTGTTTTCTCACTGCTGTCATTTTTTATGTTTTTTTGCTATTGAGAGGAAAGCGCTGCACATTTACAAATGCGAGTTGCGAGTGCGAGCACCAGGAATTTGTTGGCTGCAGTTCACTTAACTGCCACCGGTGTCGCTAATAACAAGGGTTTCTGAATTATACATCAGTGGATCTCAACGTCCCCCAAAGTCCACAAACATATTTGAATTGAAGCCCCCAAATAAACTATACCAAAATAAAGTTGTTCACTCAATATCTTGCCTTTTGTGATTCACAAAAGAAAGTCATATGGGTTTGGAAACTAAATGGGTGGATACATGATAATTAATTTTATTTATGGGTGGACTATACTATTAACTCCTCAATCACACACACACACACTATAGTCCCAAAAACAGCAGCACGTTTGTTCTGAGCCCTTTAAGTTGATGTTTATTGTGAATCACGCATGTGCAGACACAGATGTTTTTCTCTTTCACTGTGTCCTGCTCAAAAACAGACATCATGGAGACGGATAGACACTAAAGATCACAGTGTCAACTTTTACAAATTGGACATGATCAGCTCGCTCACACACGCACACGCACACACACACACACACACACACACACACACACACACACACACAAAACATCATAATTTCAGCACATGCCATCACATTCATCTGCCCCATGATCTGAAACCAAAACTAGTCTGAATCTACAGGAAGCTTTACAGTAAACCACAAGAAGGCAAACTGAATCATGTAACCCATGTAATAAAGTGTCAATTTGCTTCATTTCAGGAGAAATGCATATCCATTATCTGCTCTCATTTTGTCAGGGCAAATAACAATGATATTCATTCTGTTGAGTAAAGATATTGTGAAAAGAGAAAAACAATCTTTTACAGTAATAACTCTGTAAATGATATACATAAATTAGATACAGTAAGGAAGAATCGTTTTACAGGCTTTGTATAAATAAAAACAATAATTCAGAAGTTCAACTTTTCTCACATCACACCCTCAGAACATGCCAGAGTCGCTGTGAATGTACGCGTTTATCCGGTCTCACTCGATTAGAAGAAACAGGTCAGAGAAACCATATTTACAACAACTGATGAAACAAATAGGAGAAAAGAATGTTCCAATTAACAAAGCAGTTCCTGAATGCTGAATGAACTTCACAAAACCTGTCATTAACATGTCCATGTCACATTTAACCCTGAAATCAAAAGTCAAATAAATTATATTGAATTAAAAATATATATTTAAGCAGTTATTTTTGCATAATAAAAATGCATATTTTATGTTTATGTCATTTATGTTAACTAATAAAATAAAAACACCAAATTTCATTATTACTGGAATATTAAAAACAACAATGATATATTATTTAAATTGCACATATATTTATACAATAAGGATAGGCCAACACTACCATTTAAAAGTTAGGGTTAGTGAGATATTTTTAAAATAAAATAATACTTTTATTCAGCAAGGATGCATTAAATTGATCCAAAAAAAAAAAAACATTTATAATGTTACAAAAGATTTATTTCAAATACCGGTAAATGCAACTTTCTGTTCATCCAAGATTCCTGAAGATGTTTTAAATCACGAAATATTAAGCAATCGTTTTCAACATTGATATTACTCAGAAATGTTTTTTTGAGCAGCAAATCAGCATATTAAGGCCCGTTCACACCAAGAATGATAAATATAATGCCTTTAGAATGATTTCTGATGAATCATGTGACTAAATTCTGGAATAATGAATTACATTTTAAAAAATATGAAAATAGAAAAGAGTTATTTTAAATTGTAATAATATTTCACTATATTACAGTTTGACTGTAGTCCTATTTTTGATCAAATAAGTGCAGCCTTGGTGAACATGAGACTTCTTTCAAAATGTTAAAAAATGTTTTTTTTGAATGGTAGTGTATTTTTTAGAGCGTCTTTAAGATCAACATGAATTACAAAAACTCAAAAGTAAAAACATCTGGATATGTTAATGAGAAGAAATTAGAAAAATGTGCTTATATTGCCATGAAAATCTTGTTAAAAGGCCCTAAAAAAATAACGGTCCTAAAAATGGGTTTGTTTTCATCATGCAAAATGTAATTTCCTATTTGCTTTCTTTTGATTTTGGGCTGAAATGTTAAGGACATGTTCTCCCCTGCTTTTTTTCTTTCTTTTTTAGATAACCCGCTCAAAGGACAGAGAAACGCTGGTCACAAAAACCTCAAGACATCAGTAAAAATGACGTACGGCAAATATCTAGGTATTGCAGAGCGAGCACAGTGATATGGTTATGACTTACACACTACTACGTTCAGTTATAAGACTTACATCGTCTATGGTGACTGCTAGTTTGTGCGTGAGCGTTTCCTGTAAAAGACGTTTGCGTTCGGTTCGCTTTCAGAAAGACTACATGGAGAAAGGCATCTGAAGGTAAGCGAGAGAAGGAAAAATCTTAGGTTGAATCAGGCGTTTTCTACTCCACACACGTGCTCCAATAAGAAATACTGCCACTCGTACGGCTTTTCTCAGTTATAAAAGCTCTGATCTAAATGCAGACAGTCATTTACAATAATAATACATATGCACATTCAGGGTTTCATATACGCAACCTCTATTAGCTGATGAGGCAATGCCAACAAATGCGAGTCGGAGGCAGACATTGCATCAGAGCAAGTTTGCTGAAATAAAAATCAGTCCATTTTGAGTAAAGCGTGTTTAAAATCACTGATCACAATGTCATGTTGCCGTAAAAGCAGATCTGGGTGAATATTGATCACAGGTGCAACTGCTAAGATTAGTTATTTACAGTTTAACGCAGGCCGCATATTATTATATATAGATATAAATCATAGACACGTGGCAAGTCATCCGACTGCAAATGCAGAAAGCATTTAATTACAAATGAAGGAGGTTTAACAAGAATCCGTGTGTACTGTATAACGCCATTGTTTCAGCTCTTGCATGCTTTTTTCTTAGCGGATGAACTCATTGCTTTCTAAAGGTTTAGGAGGGAAATATGATCTGCTTCAGTTAATAAAACAAACCAGACGAAAGCAGCTGTTGTCCCTCGCCTGTGACATTCTTCATCGTTCAGAGGGATCAGTCTTATGAAAGTCTGGAGATAATCGCAGCAAAGGCTTTGGAGGGGATAGAGGCCGAACACAAAGTGATGTAAGCATTAGCTGTGTCCTCTAGAGGGCGCCGTGGACCTTCAGAACCGTGGGGAAGTTCACCGCTTCTGTGTCTGATGCCGGACCGGAAGACGCCACTGGAAATCACTCTAGGCGTTCGCAGGTTCTGTTCAAATCAGAGTGAAGAAATTGATATCAGAAAAACAGTCTCAGACATGAGAACAGCAAAAAAGTGTTTAGGTACTTTGGTTACACTTTATTTCGATGGTCATCTTTAGATATTCTACAAGTGTATCTACTACGTACAGTATCTATAACTATATTATCTATAAGTGACTTTGCAACTACATGTTTGTCTCTCATTGGAATATTAGTTGACTGTTAGGTTAGGGTTCAGGTAGGTAGAATAAGATTTTTTTTTTTTTTGGACTACAATTTTATTGTAGTCTAATGTAGCCAGAACAGTTCAAGGTCCAAATGACATTTTCAGTGCAGCTTCAAAGGACTTTAAACGATACCAGACGATGAATAAAGGTCTTATCTATCGAAACAATGATGCGCGTTTGTGACGTTCGTTCGTAAATTTTTCAACGTAATTGCGTATTATGTGACGTCACATGAACGCGCATAACAGAACAGATTTGTGCTTATAAAACTTAAACTTTTTTATTTATTTTTGAAATAACCGATCGTTTCGCTAGATAAGACCCTTATTCATCGTCTGGTATCGTTTAAAGCTGCACTGAAACTGTCATTTGGACCTTGAACCATTTGGGTCCCATTGAAGTCCATTATATGGAGAAAAATCCGGGAATGTTTTCATCAAAAACCTTAATTTCTTTTCGACTGAAGAAAGAAAGACATGGACATCTTGGATGACATGGACGGGAGTAAATTATCAGCAAAAGTTTTTTTTTTTAAAGTGAACTACTCCTTTACAAACCTGAACGCATGAAATATCAAATTGAGTGTCATTGTAAACAATGCCACCCGGTCTGATATTTTATTATATGATGCAATGACATTCAGATATTCATACATTCTGTACCTACAGTGACATCAGAAGCGTATTCGGACAGAATACAGAATAAACATGCATGTTTACCACTGAGTGTTCTCTTCTCTTCTTCTGCTGGTGATTCTACGTCTTCAGACACTTCTCCTGTTTACAGACGTCAGATGATCACAGATTCAGCACAACAGACAAAAGAGAAAATTTGATTTGACAGCAAAAGATGGATGGATGGATTTGATTAAATTGAATTTATTTCCCAGGTGATAAATGGATATCGCTTTAAAAAAATCAAACAAACTATGGTTTTAAATAGCATGCTGGATCAAGTACATAATGCACAGTATGCAGTAAGAAGGAATTCTTCCATTCCACCCAGACAGTGTTAGTTACTCTGATTATTATCCACCAGAGGGCAGTCAGTGATTCATCTTGAAACATTTGATCAATGTCAAATGAGCTTGATTCATTTGATCACAATACCGTTCTGTAATTTCCGATGTTCCCCTTCTTTTTGTGATTTGTCATGGGGACTTTCTTCCGGGGGTCCGTCCGTCCCCCCTGGCTCCGGGTTGTCTTCTCCCACCCTGTCTTTCTTTGGTCCCGCCGGCTCTGGTTCTTTGTTTTCTGCCGTGTCCTCCTGCTTTCCTGCAGCTCTCGCTTGGCCTTCTCCTCCCTCTCTGGTATGACACACAGTGAGAGGCACATTATTCACTATTCCCTTACTCGGAGTGCATGAAATGTGAAAAATGCTACAAAAGTTTGGATGTACCAATTCAGTACTAATATTCCCATTTGAAGTTTTTAAACTCAGATGGTAAGATTTTTTTTATGTTTTTGAACGAAGTCACGTATGCTTACCAAGGAACCTTTTATTTGATAAAAAAGTATAAAAATAGAAATACTGTGACATATTATTACAAACTTTTTACTAAAATTAAAATTTACTAAAAAAATGTATTTATTCCTGATGCAAACCTGATTTTTCAGCATCATTACTTTAATCTTCAGTGTCACATGATCCTTCAGAAATCATTCTAATATGCTGATTTGCTATTCAAGAAACCTTTATTATTATTATTATTATAAATGTTGAAAACAGTTGTGCTGATTCATATTTTTCGTGGAAACCGTGATATTTTTTCAGGATTCTCTGATGAATAGAAAGTTCAAAAGAACAGCATTTATTTAAAACAGATGGGAAAGTCTTTCCTAAATTTGTTCTGCTGTTGAGTTCCAGTGTGCAAACAATCTCTGTTCGAGGATGATTAATTCTGCAGATACAGTTCTCATGAATCTGCTCGCACCTTTATCCGCCTGCGTCTTCCAGCGCTCTCTGTTCAGAGAAACCTCCTCGTTCCAGATGGACTTGAAGTTCTTCAGGTCCACGCTGAGCAGCGAGCAGTTCAGGGATCCGCTGCCATCAGAACCAGAGCTGTTCACACTGCTCCTCTTCGAATCTCCAGCAGAAATACTGCTGTAAACGATGATGGCATACGACTCGTCATAAATCACAATATTGCATATACATCTGCAGTAATCACATCCGCTAAGCTACTGTAACATCCCCATATCTACCTAAATTTCCTGCTCTGTTGATCATTACTATGCAGCTGCTGCTTTGTGTCCTTTCTATGAACCTCAGGGCTGTTTTAGTTTACCATACATTCTAAGGGAAGGGATATAATTCAGTCCTTTATATGCAGAAGATGCAATTTGTTACGAAAAGAAAGTATGTGCTCTTAAGCTTAGTCAGCAGTGGAAATTCAACTCCTACTTAGAGAATCCAAAGAAACTTTTAAAGTTAAATTGTGTTAAAGTGGAGTGAGAGCCGTCTGGACTGATGGATCACTTTAAACTGAATTACAAAGGTCAGAAACAGCAGTGCACTTACTCACATTCACTCTTTTTCTAAACCATCCAACTGAGGTATCTGATCGGGGCTGAATTGGATTTGCAGTAATGACTGCAATAGAACCAGTGGGTTTCGATACTAAGAAAAGCTATTATTGCGGCCGGATTTGACTGGTTTGTCTTAATGAGCATTGCTTCTCTCTATTCCTGTACAGCAGAAGCAGAAAACACAGACTTCCAGACTCTGACCTGCGAAATCCAGCCAGGCCTGAACTTGAGGCCTCTTCAATGAGCGGCGTGACGATCTTCTCGGTCATGTCCGTCAGAACCGTAAACGTGGGAACAACGATAAAATCAATGAAACCTACAGAAAATGACAAAGAAATTGCTTATTTGTGTGCACAATATTTAAAGAATTTTTTTAAATGAATGATCCTCATAAGCATGATCATTAAAAATAGCCATGTGTTTTGGGCTATTGTAAGTTTAAAGCTGAAAGGTGTCATTTATTACCTTTTCCAGCGTAATATGAGTATTGCAGTGTAGCGTAATTCATAGTTTTGCATTTAATTGCAATCATTTCTGCCAGCATATGACAGTCAATAAAATGGTTAATTTATTGCACTGAGCTCAATTTCAAAAAAGATATTCAAATAAAAATAGCCATGTGTTTCAGCTATAGTATAGTTTAAAGCTCATGTGTAATCTATTCCCCTTTTCCAGCTTATTAGCTCCCTTTAAAAAAAACCTCTTGCTGATAATTTACTCAATGTCTTTCTTTCTTCAGTCGAAAGGTTTTTGATGAAAACATTCCAGGATTTTTCTCCATATAATGGACTTCAACGGGACCCAAACGGTTCAAGGTCCAAATGACAGTTTCAGTGCAGCTTCAAAGGGCTTTAAACGATATCAGACGATGAATAAGGGTCTTATCTAGTGAAACGATCAGTCATTTCAAAAATAAATTAAAAAGTTAAAGTTTTATAAGCACAAATTCTCGCCTTGCTCTGTTCTGTGATGCGCGTTCATGTGACGTCACGTAATACGCAATTACGTTGAAAAGGTCTCACAGAACATCACGAACGCGTATCACAGAACAGAGCAAGGCGTTTGGATGTTTGTCATTTGGACCTTGAACCGTTTGGGTCCCATTGAAGTCCATTATATGGAGAAAAATCCTGGAATGTTTTCATCAAAAACCTTTTTTTTTTCCGACTGAAGAAAGAAAGACATGGACATCTTGGATGACATGGGGGTGAGTAAATTATCAGCAAAAGTTTTTTTAAAAGTGAACTAATCCTTTAATACGAGTATTAAGTTGCAATATTGCAATTTAGCGTAATTATTAATACATTTGCAATTGCAGTGTTGATATCTAATTGTGAGCATTTGTGTCTGCGTACTTGGCGTGTGTTTGTGTCACTCACCGATCTGGGATTGGGCCACCATAGTGGACTTACGGTCACACAGAGGTGAGAAAGGTAGACCCAGCTCTGCCTCTTTATCACCCTGCAAACACAAACACATCATTCAACTGCATTGCTATACGCATACATAACACAGTATTGTATCAGGGGGAAATTTTCAAATATATAGCACAATTATTAACCAACACAGGTATGAAATATGTGGCACATTCCACAAAGTGTACAAAATAGGACCTCGAACGGATAATTATTTCTTGTCAGCAAATAGTTTAAGCCAAGTTGCTGTATTTATTAAATTTGATTAAACTAAAGCATAAAAACACCATGTTTCAGATATTTAGGAAACATGCTAAGTTCACATATCTGTTTCTCCAAAAAAAAAAAAAACAATGCTATTTATAAGCAGTTATTCTACTTTTAAATGTTCTACGTCTGTGTGACTCCGGCCGCTGACAATTTACCAGTTGCTGTAAAACACAGCGTATGACAGCTATGGAATCCAGCAAACGAACTGGGTCAGAGAACGTGGATGATACCTGACCTTAAAAGCCTCAGCATTCATCTACTAAGCTTAATGACCAGAGGCATATTAAAGCGTGGATAAATCAACTCGTCAACTTACAGTGTAAAGCTTGACGTCTTCCATTAAAAAGGGCAGATTATCAAACTAAACATTTTCTAAAGGGGATTTCAAGATTTGATTCTAAAAATTAAGGCAAATACAGTTCAAAACCCTTTTATTTGCTCTAGATTTAACAAGCAAACCTATTTTATTAACTGATAATTTATTAACATTAATTGTTTTTCCAATAAAGAACCTGTCATTTGAGCCTCCGAAGCTCTGATACTTATAAAGTATGCCAAAGTGTAGCATATTTGTGGAAAGTGCCACGTAAAGCCCTACAGTCTTATACATCTTCAAATGGGAGTTAAATTAAATGTTTTTGCACTGCAATAGCAAGAGTCTGAGCCACCATAACCATACTCAATATAAGCAATGTCAGCAGTCTGTGGCCTGATACTAGCCTGTCTGAATCCAGATAAATGCTTATGAAATGACGCGGTCGACACTTGCAGCTCTGGGTCTGTTCAGAAAGATTTTTCATATACTAAATATTAGAAAACATTATTTGAAGGCAGACTAAAATAAACTGTCAAGGTTTTATGTTCAGCCTGTTATGATTGATCTGCCTCCTGGTGTGTACAGCTGCTGGAACAATACCACACACACACACACACACACACACACACACACACACACACACACACACACACACACACACACACACACACACACACACACACACACACACACACACACACACAACCACACACACAGGAATAGCTCCCATCCTCTTATCTGTCACTCAATCAAAGCATATTTATGAAGCCCACTGTATGGAGAATAGCTGTGAATGTGCTTTCTAACAGTCACTTTAGTAGCAGATAAACAGACACATGACGGGTAAGATCAGGAGGTAATACAGAGAAAGCAACTCCCTTCCATTGTTCACTTTACAAAGCAACAGAGACAGGAAGATTCAATTAGTGCATTGGGCATATTTTAACAGTCAATAATTATAAATAATATATGGGGCAGGTGCAGTCCATATAAGCTGCGCATGCCCTGCACACCAAAGCCATTCGTGGACTCGCTAATTAATATTACAGTTTTTTACAGTCGCTAGGACACATTTCTCAATACTTAGGTCACTTTTTCAAAACTCTTCACACTGTGAGCACAACAGAAGTATATGTGGGCTAAACTGTGGATCATTTTTCATTGCTTTGGCACAAAATGCATTCAATGACTACATCTTTCAAATTACATTAATTATTTTCTCACTTCGACACAACAGCCGCTAAAACTCTGTGTACTTACAGGCCAATATTCACATGCTTAGCCTACATACTGTTTTCAAAACTGGTAAACTAAAGTTCAAAACAATAACATAATACAAAACTGAATATGATAGCATTTCTACAGTAATAGTGTAATGAAATATATTTCAAATCTAAAAATGAAATGCTATAAAAACAATTGACCGTTCGCAGGCCCCTCCCCCAAAACGGCCATTGTCCAATCACACATCATAGCAACCGTTACTATGTGAGCAGCTCCGTCAAACATTGACTCCAAGCAAGCTGGTGAAGCGGTGCGCCCACTGCGTTTGTAAACCGGACACTAGATACTCCGAGAGATTGTCTGGAGGAGTTGTGTTCTTTTCGTTCCCAAAGCCGAAAACACAACGTGAACGGTGCCTACGATGGATAAAACAGTGTGGACGGCCCCACTCCCAGTTACATGTGTCGAACATGGTTCACTCGCGAACAGCGTGCATGAGACTGACACACTGAGATTAGTCAAAGAAACATGGAGAGAGCAGATCAAGAGGATCCACAAAGGAAGTACGTTTTCTAAAGGGTTGTTGTTAACGTGATATTTTCGGGGGGAAATGAGCAGCAGTCACTAGCAGTGCAGGACCTGTAGACTACAGTTTAGAAGAGTGCACGCTCGCAACGGGGAACGCATGAAGCTTAGCCTACTTGACAACATCAGTTCATATAACGTAATCAATATCGTAATGAATAGAAATAACCTTAAATGTATGGTTATCTGCATCTTTCCGTCTCTTATGTATAGTTACTTTTTAAACACGAAAATCGGATTCAGCATGACACGCAAGCGGTTGCTGTGGTAATGAAAAACCTGCTTGTTAAAGCGAATGTATAATCCTGTATCTGAGGCAAAATTACTAAATATGCAGCGCGAATTATATATTTCTAACTCCAAACAATTAGCGACTGAACCAGCGTATTAAATCTTCGTCAAGGCTGTAATTTACTGGTTGCATTTGAGGTACAGGTCATGGGGTTTCTCAGATTTCGCTTGAGACCGGTATATTAGCCTCAATAGTAGTCATGTCTCCTTCATTGCGTATTTTTATATTTTGAATATATCCCTCCACTGCATACTGTAACCCATTTTGCCTCGATCTGGAGGATATCGCGGAGGTAATTGCTCGAAAAAAGGTCACTGACACGCACGGGTATACCTCTTCCATTCATGGCAATCTGTGGCGCTGGTCGTGTTTGACCATTTGTTTGACGGGCGTAGCAACAATAACTAGGGGGCGTGGCTTTTGCGAACGGTCAATTGGACCAACCGCAGCTGATTCCTATTTTATCTCTATCGGCGGATGGTGTGTATATAAATGATTGTATTTTGGAATTACTCTGTGCAAAAAAAAAAAGACAAAATATATTGAAGCATACTGCATCATGTCTGATTCATTCCAGAAACACACATTGCAGTGAATTCTAGAGTAGTGAATTCAACAGTAGAGATGTGTGCTTGCTTTGTTACCTGTTGTTAGTGTTTTTAGGTCATTGTTTTGTGGGTGACAAAGTGTGTTTGTTGTCTGACAACCTTTGCTAGTGTTCTGGAAGAATGTGTTGATTTGAGACATGTATGAAGTGATTTGGTTGTTTTAGTGCATTTTGAAAATGAAATGAACTGCTGTGGCGAGCTGAAAGTTGGTTTGGAGAACTGTGTGAAGAGTTTTGAAAAAGTGACCTAAGTATTGAGAAATGTGTCCTAGAGACTGTAAAAAACTGTAATATATAAATTCCCTTATAAGTTTACGTGATAAAATGTAACGCGTATGTATCTGTTCATCGTTTATTTATTTGCCAAACGATGACAATATTCTTAAAATCTGCCAGTTGCGAAGGGGTTTCAGGTGAGCGGATCCACAACAGCTTTGGTCTCTATGTCTAAGGCTACGTTCACACTGCAGGCTGAAACGACCCAATTCCGATTTTTTTGCCCCTATGCGACCTGTATCCGATCTTTTCATGACAGTCTGAACGACACAGATCCGATCTTTTCAAATGCGACCCAGGCCACTTGGGCTACGTTCACACTGCAGGCTGAAACGACCCAATTCCGATTTTTTTGCCCCTATGCGACCTGTATCCGATCTTTTCATGACAGTCTGAACGACACAGATCCGATCTTTTCAAATGCGACCCAGGCCACTTGGGTATGTGGTCCAAATCCGATACGTATCCGATCTTTTGAAATGCGACATCAATCTGAACGGCCAGGTCGCATGTATCCGACCCGCACGCCGTTGATATGCGACAAACGTCATAATTCTGCGTTGAAGTAGGCGGGAATGAGAAGATAAACAAGTTAGCTATCGTACGATAGCACCGATAGCACGCACCTGTCAATACACTCCAACGTGTTGCACTGTTATGGTCCGCCGCAGACGTGTCTCTTCCCGTGAGTTAATCGAAGGCGCTCAAACGCTCTCCTCCTTCTTCATTTTCTTCTTAAAACGAAAAGATTGTAATTGTGCTGGCTCTGTTGGGAAAATAACTTTAATATTGCTAAACGAGCTCCACTGTTGACATTCATGTTTAGGTACTTCCGCAAACAGCAAGTGACGTCGTTGACCGTTGAGTACTCTTCTGCGCATGCGGGTCACTTCTGGGTCATTTCACGTTCACACAGGAGATCACTAAAGGTCGCATTTAATTGGAAATGTGAACGGCCTTGCAAAAAAATCGGATTTTTTCAAAAAATCGGAATTGAGCATTAAGCCCTGCAGTGTGAACGTAGCCTAATTGTTACGTATCGTCATCCTTCTCCCGCGTTCTCATTGGTTAGCTGACATATGGTGCACACAAACAGTGATGACGTCGGTTTTAACGTATCAATTCCTCATCAATTTGAAGTGCATGCAAAGTGGATTAGCAGCGCTGAAACAGAGTCTCCTCGACATGTCGACAACATGAACCAAACTCTTCCAGTCTAACTACAACTACAGTGTTCGAGGGTCAAAGGAGAAGTTGTTCACAGACAGCCAATGAAGACCATAAACTGGAATTATGCAAATTTGTGAGACTGGAATTGGCATTTTTTTTTGTGCAGTATTTCTCGTGCACTTTGATCTTCAAAACTTTTACATTCACAAACGGCTATATTATACACTGCATGAAAGGGAATATCTGAAAAAGCTTAATAGGGGCACTTTAAGCATTTCTGACTACATTTTTGTATTAGAGAAAATACATGTATATGCCATTGCTGTGATGTTTAAAAAATGAGCTAAGTGCTGTTCACATGATCATGCCAAAGTTTAATTTCGGGACCTGCATTCGATCGGGCCGTGAAAGCCAGTTATTTTCAGAGGGTTATGTTGAGGTGTAAACAATCTCAAATGACACATTTCTCCACATGCTCTCGTTTCTGCAGCCTATGATAACCCTGGAGCAGGCTTGCGTGTGATTGGATGAAAGGGCAATCAGAATAAAACAGGAAGCCAAACCGAGAGAGGATTAAAATACATAGTGCAAGATGAGATTTTTCTTGCTTCATCTCACACATACGTACAAGCGCATACACCTGCCGAACGGATCTGAAGAACAAACCTGTCGGAAAAACTCCTCCAGCAGTGACGTAGTCCAGCGATGGTGCAGATCCCAGTTCTTGGCTGGATGACTGATGTCGGCCGTGTGTAACAGCAGAGACAGAGCCTTGGGTTTATCAATTCTGGTGAAGAAAACACACCAATCCGAATGGTTAACACGCTTTTGTTCTGACACATGACAATGAGATTGAATGGAGAGCAAATTTTGCTGTTCAGATGTTTCTCCTGAGAAAAAGTCCCCAGTAATCTCTCTAGTTTCAGAAGATACCTGAAAAAACACAGCTAACTGATCCGATTTGCCAATATAAGAAAGTCTTTAAAGGTACAATATGTAGGATTTTTGCAGTAAAATGTCCAAAAACCACTAGGCCAATGTTATATATTTGTTTAGTTGATTAATTACAATATCCCGAATGTTTCCAACTATTTGTAAATCGTGAAAAAATTTAGATTTTAACCAAGCAAACGGGGCGTGTGAGCACGGGTGAGGAGTCGCCAGTCGATGGCGTCATATCCGCGTTACCCCCAGGTTTTCCGCCAGGTTTGACTTCGTACTGCCATAGTAACCATGCCGACAGACGTTGACAACTGGGTTATGCCCGTTATGCCTAGCAGGACGTTAAAAATTATGGACCATGGCAAGCAGACTTTGAGACAAAAAGAGGACTAAAACGAAGTTAAACATCTAAGCTTCCACTTCTTGACAGAGACGTAGTGTTGCATGTACTTTATTAGACAGGTGAGCAAATGTACATAAAACTAATCAATGTTATTTAGTTCAACATGATGAAATGTCGAATATGATCTGTATGTTATTCTAATGTTGATCTAGCTTACTTAGTCTCATACAGCAACAAAAACCTAACTAACAACATTCAACACACTCAAATGGCATTTAGTGTGATAGTGTAACTGTTAGAGAAAGTGAAACAGCGCTGTGTTACCTCAAGTTTCATCGTCTAATAAACTGTCCTGTGTAAGTATTAATTCAGCACTTGCGTGTAGTTCGGTAGAATAAAATGTCCTTATTCCTTTATATCCGCAGGACTCGCGTTGTGTGGCGCTGGTATACGTCTAGCAATCTCGCCCTGCTTCACACCACAGTCATGTTAAAAACATCAATGTATTCACTCATCCATAAAAGACCCATCAGCTTGACGACAAGATCCATAATTCAGCTTAATGCGGAATATACGTCATCAATATACCCTTTGTTATTGTTAAGAGGTTAGCGACCCTGGTGGCGAAAAATCCTGCATATTGTACCTTCAATCAAAAGATACCCAATAAGAACTCAAACATTTTGCATCAAATTCTCCTAAAACCAAATGATCTGATCTCATTCATTTTACAACTCTATATTTTACTCCGTATCATTTGTCTAATTTTATTTCTCTTAAGGAATAGGAAAACATCTTTAGAAACATCCATCTTAATAAAGTCTCTACTGCTATGAAAGAACCACCTCTAAGCAATAACATCTTGCTCTGGGGAGACAGAGACAAAGCAAAAGGTGACAGACAACAGAGGAGCAGGTCGGATGTGTGTTTGTGAAGGTTTCTCACCCCTCGGGCTGCTGGAGGAAATTCTTCATGGCTTTGACCTGCTGGAAGTGGCAGGACATGTCAGTGGCCAGAACCATCTCGACCACGAGTGCCCTGAGCTCTCTAAAAACACAAGCACACAAAACACCTGCACTGAATCTCCTCCCGGAGAAAGACATTCAGTTCTGCGCCAACTGTGAGGATAACCGGTTTCTTTCAGAATGAGAAATAAATCATTTCCATCTCTGTCTTGCTGTACAACTTCACAGGACTTCAGACTTTCTTTATTTGTTGTGTTTAGTTTAAAATAGCACAGCGAGAATGTAAAAAAAAAAAAACACTTATAGATCATTTCTATAATGACCGACGCAATCTACCAATTAGCATCTGGTTATAGACGTGATTTTTTGACCGTTAAATAATGGCTCAAATACCAGTAAATTGACTAGCACAAACCTTAGTAAATCACCTTGCATGATTCGTTTAAATATTCTCCTCCATAAATGTTACGTCTAAAAGGGAAACTCATACAAATGCATATGCAATAAGGTCAGCCGCAAAAATAACCCCGTCCACACCTTTTCAGCACTTTAAAACCTGTGCACTTTATTATTTTTTGTAATTTTTCTAAACCAATTTTTGTCTGACTAGCTATATATATATAATATATATATATATATAATATATATATATATATATATATATAATATATTATATATACACAAACACACAGCTGTTAATCAATGTTAATAAAACATTAGTTACTAAGTAATTATTACTGTAATTGCTTTAAATATTGTATAAACTAGAACAAATCTATATAAAAATGGTGGATTTAACATCAAAATTATATACTAATTTTAACCTTATTTTAAAAAACAAAACAAAAAAAAAGCAGAATACGAAGCTATTGCATCATTAGAAAAAAATCAGACTCTGTTTTCCGAATAAAGAGATAATTTTCATGGAATATTTTTTTATTGACTCTGTTTTCTGAATATGAGTGTATTATCTCAGATTACAGATAATTTTCATGAAAAAATTCTTGCTCTGTTTTCTGAATTACAGAATTCATGGGAAAAAAAGTTTGTTGTTTTCTGAATTAACGAGATAATTTTTCATGGAAAAAAGTTTTTGCTCTGTTTTTCTGAATTAATGACTTAATAACTCATTAATTCAGAAAACAGAGCAAAAACTTTTTTTCCATGAAAAATTATCTTGTAATTCTTAGATAATTAACTCATTAATTCAGAAAAACAGAGCAAAAAAAAAAATTCCATGAAAAATTATCTCGTTAATTCGGAAAAACAGAGTCGATTTTTTTTTCCTCAAGTGAATGCAATACGCTTCCGTAGAAATCTGCAAGTTTGAATAAAAATCAACCTCTGGTACATAAAAGTACCCATAGTTGAAAAACCACTCAGTTACTAGGACATATCATGATATTGCAGTTACAGAAAATTGATGTCAAACTGTCAGTTTGTCTGTTCTCGGGAGACAAAAGTAGTGAGATAACGAGAAGATGTATAGAATGATGGATGTGAAATGGTGCTGTACCTCCAGTCATCTTTGGAGAGGTTGTACAGGATGTTCATTTCCTCGTCGTCCTGAAGCAGTCGATACGCAGCGCTGACGTGATGACTCTCCAGAACAGAGCGGTCGTTGTACAGGATGGCTGTGTCCGACCTGAAGGAACCAGTGCAAACTCAATAAACAAGTTTTCCTTTTTCTATTCAACAAAGAAGCCTGAAAATATTATTATGGTTTCCACAAAAATATGAAGCAGCACAACTGTTTTCAACATTGAAGATAATCAGAAATGTTTCTTGAGCAGCAAATCAGCATATTAGAATGATTTCTCAAGGATCATGTGACACTGAAGACCGATGCTGAAATAAGTTTAAAAAAAAAAAAAAAAAAATATATTATTATATATATATATATAATATATAATATATAATATATATATATACACACACAATTCTATATATATATATATAATATATATATATATATATATATATATATAATAAAAACTTATTTTAAATTGTAATAATATATTCACAATATTATTGTTTCATTGTATTTTTGGTCAAGTAAATGCAGGCTTTAAAAGAGACTTCTTTTTAAGAAACATTTAATTTAGTCTTATCAACCCAAACTTTTTACAACAGTACTTCATACAAATAAACCCACAAACCAATTCACTGACACAAGGAAACTAGGGGAGAAAAAACACTCCTTATCAAAATTGTGTTTTTGTTTTATTCCCATTTCCTCATTCTTGTCATTTGTCCCAGGTCAGGTTTTGGTCAGAAAGGCCTTGATTCAGCCGGCTCATGTTGAGGTTTTGTGAGGGCAGCGTGGGAGTCTGATGGATGCGTTACCTGGTCTGGATGTGGAAGTTGTTTGTGGTGCCGGTGTGTTCGTAGTCGTGGACGGCAGCGGCGAAAAGCATCGCAAAAATCTCCAACTCCGTCATCCAGTGCTGGAGAGGAAAGAAACATCACGCATGAGAGCTCTTTAACATCTCATGAGGCTAAATACAGAGCAAATAGAGACTTCTGCTGAAATCACCACCTTATAAGATGTTTTCCTGTCAAAAAAAGCCTAGTAAAGATCTCAAACTGTTCCTTTAAGAGAAACTAATATATTGGACATTTTTATGACCCTACATTTCGATCTTTTCTTTTTTGTTACACTACAACTGCCTTAGAAATACAGTACCAGTCAAAAGTTTGGAAATATTTTTTTATGTTTTTGAAAGAAGTCTCTTATGCTCATCCAGCCTGCATGTATTTGTAATAATATTTCACAATATTACAGTTTTTTCTGTGTTTTTTATCAATTTAAAATAATGGTTTTCTATCGATAATTTATTTTTCTGATGCAAAGCTGAATTTTCATCAACCCAGTCATTATGCTTCAGAAATCATTCAATAAATGAGTCCTGAAAAAAGTATCACAGGTTCCGAAAAATAATTGTTTTATAACATTTATAATATTCTCAAATAAATGCAGACTTGACAAGACTTCATGTTTTTTTCAAAAACATAACATTTGAGATGAAGTTGTCACCATGAAATCAAAATTACCAATTCATATTTTTTATGGAATATTGCAGTATTTGTTATAAATGATGTATCCGTGCACATCATTATTATTAATATTTTTTCTTGTTTGAGAAGCTGTTTTACTTGGATATATGTAACAATAGCCATTTCATGCCGAATTTAAATAATTCACAACTGAGAACTCCATTGGTTGACCAATCAAAACAGACTGGGCCAGCTGACCAATCAGAGCAGAGCAGACTGGACTTTTCAGAAAGGCCTGTTTTAAAAACACAGGAACTACAACATGAGAATTTATTTTATTTTATTTTTAAATCATGTAAATGTATTCTAGGAAAGCCCCAAAATAAGTAAGTATAATATGGGCACTTTAAAATTAAAATAGCCAAAAGCACTGAATCAATAGCAGTAAAATAACACAGATCAATCTTGAATCTAAAGCTCTGAAGGACCTTGAGCTCTCAGCTGCACGCTGCTTCCCGCAGGACTTCATCTTAATATTTAATCATTTAATAGAGAGACTCCAGTTCAGAGTGCAAAATGACACATCACACTGCATTTGTCTTGCAGAAGTGCATTCTGATGAGAGACATGCCTCTTTGTGAGTCAGATGCAAGATAAAGAGATTTGAGTAAATGACCCTCATATGAGAAAACCGCATGAGGATTCTCTTCAGGAACGGCTGCTTTATGACAGGCCTGATGATTGTTCATTAAAAAGCTTAAGATGTGTGTATGCGTGTTCGCCAGCACAAACGTGTCAGCAGAATTAATGATTACGCCGCTGGGTTTCTTCGCAGTTACTCTTGAGTTTGTGCTCACAGACTTCGACATGTTGTCACCGTAACATTATCAAGATGATTAACACCGTATCTGAATTGAGAGCGAGTGGAACAACGCCACATTAGATCATTATAATCAACAAACCAGTCTATGCTGCAAGAGCATGTTGATAATGAAGTGTATAGTAATGTTGTTGCATCGCCGCTGTAAACATTAGGGAAGAGATTCCTCAAGCCTGGAACAGTGTTGATATTGTTAATATAAACTAGAACTTTTAAAAACATGTTTTGGTCATTTAAAGTGTAACTTCACTGATTTTCAATCAGATTTTTATTGTTACAATGTCGGTAGTATACTGTATGTAAATGAACAATGTTTACTCGAAATTCATGTTTATTTGTCAGCTAATTCCGCAGGATTACGCGAAATGCTTCAGGGCTTTCGTGAAAACTACAGATTATACTTCCGCATTTTTGTATCCCCGCCCACAGACAGTCAGATCGACAGAGGGTTATTAACAGAACAGTTATTGTAATGGTAGGTTTATCACTGAAAATGGTATCATACTTTGTCTACTCTTTAAACAGCATTATGGTAAAAATGGAACACTATGGCAACAGCTTTCTTTATTTGTAAGCTTCGGTGGGTTGGGCGGACCTTTTTTTTTTTGCCAGTTTTTTCCTCTCTGTTTGGCCTAAAACACTGTGTTTGTGGTCATCCAGTTTGTAATTCATCCAAATTAACTACAAACACGGAGAATTTTCAGATTTTCACACAGCGTTCTCTCTGTATTTAAAGGGATAGTTCACTTTGAAATTAATTTTTGATATGTTTTAGCTTACCTCAAGGGCATCCAAGATATAGGTGTCTTTGTTTCCACAGTATTTTCAATTTTGATATTTTTAGGTCAAACCGTTCTTGTCTGTCAGTCATATAATGCAGGTCTATGGGGTCCACCTCAAAGAGCATGCACAGAGAAGTCCAAATTAAACATGATTTAATGACTCGTAAATGTAAGTACACATTGATGGCCTAAGACACGAAACAAGTGGTTTGTGTGAGAAAACGAACAGTATTTATATCGTTTTTACCTCTTGTAAACACAGACACGTCCAAGTGATCTGAGGTCGGGAGGCTTTGTTCTTTTCCAGAAAGCACCGGAAGTGAAACCTCGCGTGTGTACGTCACTAATACAATTGTTTTATCCTTTTATTTTTTTGTAATTGTTTTCTTTTACGACGATTTAAACATCCCTGATAAACACAAATTAGTACCCTTTTAATTAGCCGTCTTACCTACAATCTCTGTTCTGTGTAAACAATGAGTGACGTACACGCGCGAGAGATCACTTCCGGCGCTTTCCGGAAAAGACCGAAGCGCTCGCGACCTCTCAGATCACTTGGACGTGGCTGTGTTTACAAGAGGTAAAAACGATATAATACTGTTCGTTTTCTCACACAAACCGCTCATTTCGTGTCTTCAATCAATGCCATCAGTGTACTTACATTTACGAGTCATTAAATCATGTTTAATTTGGACTTCTCTGTGTATGCTCTTTGAGGTGGACCCATAGACCTGCATTATATGACTGACAGACAAGAACGGTTTGACCTAAAAATATCAAAATTGAAAATACTGTGGACACAAAGACACCTACATCTTGGATGCCCTTGAGGTAAGCTAAAACATATAAAAAATTAATTTCAAAGTGACCTATCCCTTTAAGATGCTTTGCAGCATTTAGCCTCTGCCTTCAACACACTGCATCCTTCACTGGAAAAAACGAAAGTTACTCACTACCACTAAACGTTTACTCTTTGAATTCTTGCACCCGGGAGCAATACAAGTCGAAACCATTATGACTACAAGTTTGCTAGGGAGTATTTCCTACTAAAGCAAGGCAGTATTTGACTCTGGTAAGCGTATCCATAGCAGACTGGTGGGAGTGGCATTGGACGGCAACATGCCCAATGCATTATGGGTGTTGAAGTTTACCTACCTATTTGGCAAAAGGTAAGACTACTGCCTTTTTCTGTTTCTCTAGTCATGTAGCACCGATTTCAAAAATGTTTTCACCTTTCTACTATATAGGTCACCAAATGTTATTAAAAGCCCCTCTTGAACTAATTCATTCCAGTCATAGACCTCTGATGTGATCTGTGTGTGTGTTTCAGCTTACCACCATCCCTGTCTTCAGGAGCAGGTAGTGGACCGTCTGTGTGACGTCGGCTGCGTGTATCAGGTTGTGGTAGGGGTTTTTATGTTTGCTGTAACCCACTTCCAGAGCCTCCACAAATGAGACCAGCGCTGATACAGGGATCTGTCAGAGATACGGTGTTAATAACTCTGAAAAAGACCATTACAGCCCTCTACTCTCACTTCTTCAAGAGTTGTGTTCACCTTGAAGCGGCTGATGAGGTCGTACCGGGTGAGGAGCTCATAGAAGATGAATTTGAGTGAGTGGTCGCCACTCGACTCGTTCAGAGCAAATACATCAAACGACCACTTATCCACATTCTGAGAAGAAAAAGCAGACACAAACTCAGCACACACATATTCTTCCCCTCAGCATACTCAACTTCCATCATGCCAGGTTTGATGATAAACACTATTGGTCCTCATGTGTCGACTAAGAAAATGAATGCATGCAATGTGAAATATAAGAGAAAATACTATTTTATGCATTTTCATGTCCCTACATTTCAACCTTTTATTTTTTGTTACATTAAAACTGCCTTTAGAAATGCTGAATTATAACTTAATTTATATCTGTTCATTTCTTTTTGTTTTACCCTCGTCTCAGACCCTGACTTTTAATCCTAAACTTATTATTCTTTTTATTCAAATCTTTATTATTAAAAATGTTACTATTAAATAGTTGTGCTAGGAGTCAGTTGTTTTATTTGTGGTATGTTGTAGTCAACATTTGCTTTCTCATGTGTGGTTTTGGGGATTTTTTCTTTTGCATGGTAAAATGGTAAAATAAAACCTGTAGCGTAGTCAGATAAGTCAGATAAATACCTTAAACAAGTTTAGTGTTTTGTTTTTCCTTCATATTCAAAATTGTATAATTAAACTGGTAGGGTCATAAAAAAAACATCCATCCAGACATCACTTTTGGCCACTACTTTGCTCTTATATTTCTAGCATATTATATGTTTGGCAACAGTTCTTCTAACCCTAATTGATGGAGTCTGTAGCTTTTTCACATTGTATTGTGAAATACAATATTTTGACCAAAAATGTATGCAGCTCTTGATGGAAACCACAGCAAAACATTTATTTCCATCAAGAGGTACATCAAATTTTGGTCAAGATCTTGTATTAATAATGCAAGAGTCCAGCACTGTGTAAAGTCTCCTCCAGCACATCCCAAAGACATCAATGAATTTAAGCTCTGGACTCAGAGGTGCATTAATTCATGTGTGAAAATGATTCTTTATGCTCCTCACAACCATTCTTTCACAGTTTGATCCTGATGAATCCTGACATTGTCATCCCGGAATATGGCCATGATGTGTCTTCCTACATGGTTGATTAAGAAATGAAAAGCTACACACTCCATCAATTAGGGTTAGAATAACTGTTGCCAAACATATAAAATGCTAGAAACAATAATCTCTGCAATAATTGTCCATAAGAACTTGCCTATTTAAATTCAAACAGTGACTTTATTTTGGGCTAGGCGGTGTTTATATTTGTGCATCATTTCCAATCAAGCTGTAGGCAAATAATTTGACAAAAAGTGTGAAAATATTATTTGAGTGCATTTAGGACAGCATGCTAGCGAAAGGAGAAAGACGACACCCATGTTTTTTATTTTTTTACTTTAATTCCACCACAGAATGCTACTGAAACATGGTGGAAATGTGCTTAGCTTTCAGAGGGGGAAAAAAAGACATAAATGACTGAATTCTTCTGTGATGCATGTATATATTGGCCATTGTTAGTGAACTAATTAAAAAAGTGAAAAGGTACAAGTGAAAAGTATGTTTTAAAAGTTACATTTCAGAATTTTTTTTTTGTAATAGTTGCAGAGCCATTGGACAATGGCTTCTTATGAGAACGGAAGAGTGTGTGAGTATTTTACCTTTAGCACAGCTATGACAGAGGAAGGGTAACTCAGTCCCACCATGTTAGAAGTTCGGCGGTACATTCTGTTAGAACGAGATAAACACATCAAGTGAAAACGGCAGCAAAACCGCAGGCACTCCAAACACAATGCCTTAATCTTCACCTCCAAAATGACAAAACATAAAATGTGGAGGACAACCTGCACTTTCTTTAAGTAAATGCTTTCTCAGAGCAATTTATATGTGCAGTGTTGCCTGAAGTGCATTAGAATTTAATGAAATGATGCTAACGGATAGACAGAGAGAGAGAGAGAGAGAGAGAGAGAGGAGAGAGAGGAGAGAGAGAGAGAGAGAGAGAGAGAGAGAGAGAGAGAGAGAGGAGAGAGAGAGAGAGAGAGAGAGAGAGAGAGAGAGAGAGAGAGAGAGACTGTACTTATTCAGACTTGTCAAAAAGATGATGTATATGTATATGCATACGCTGACTCACATTAAGCTCAATGCATAGATTTATAATCATTTCTCAGAAGACTTTAATTCTGCCTGGCGAGGAAAAAATGGCCTTAAAGAGGATGCAGAATGATTAATGAACACTGGAAGGCCCCTTCTTTTTGTTCTTGGTTACAAAAATATAACAGCTAAATGCATTTATTTTCTAGTTTTAATATTATTAACTAAAACTATTAAAATAAAGCTGAAAACAACCATTTTTACCTTGGCAAGTAAAAGAAATAGAACAAGTTGAAGTACTAAAATGACTAAAACTGAAATAAAATTAAATAAATAAAAAAGGATCAAAAAATGTTGTGCAGTTTTCTAATATATATATATATATATATATAAGAGTTTTTTTATATTTTCATTTTAATTTTAGTTTTGATTAGTTTGATGTGCTTTTGTTGTTTTTAGTATTTATATATATATATAATAAATATAAAAAAAATACTAAAAACAACAAAAGCACATCAAACTAATCAAGATGTCAATCAAACTAGTCAAGATAAAATTTAAATTAAAATATATATATAATAATGATATAATATAAATTTTATAAAACTGCAAAACATTTTTTTTCAAAATATGAATAAATATTATAATAGCATGTCCTTTGATCCTTTGAAATGAAAGAGACATCCAAAATAAGAGTTCCAACATAAAATTATGTCTACATGTTAGACAAATCATATTGGAGGCTGTTTACATAGAAGTTTTAAAGGTAGAATAGCAAAATAACTTAAATTGCAAGGGTCAAAGAAAAGGCAAACTAAGGTAGATTTTCTTTCATTTAAAAATACGAATAGCTTCTACAGTGCTAGGATATTTTTGAGCACACTGCTTTGTGGTTAACCCCACCTCTCCACAAATATCCCAGCCTGCACTGCGTGTACGATGCTGCGGAATCGCGGCTTCTCTTCTGTCCGTCGCATCATCAGCCCCATCTGTCGTGTGAAGGTGGAGGCCAGCCAATCACGGACCTCTGATGGCACAGAATCTGATTGGATATCGCTGAGCTCATCCTCGGTATCGACCAATCGCCTTAGAAAAAAGGGAGAGAGGGAAAGATACTTTAAACGTCATCACCAATTATACTTAAAATATCATCTGTGACAGGTAATTGTTGTGCATATAAGGATAAACGACTATTTATACTTAATCTAAACTGTGAGTGAAGCCCAAGCCAAGACCCATTGCTTTAAGACTAATCCATAACTCATCCGCATAATTATGGTAATTTCACAGTATGTTCCCTTTAAGTGCAGCAGAATGTGTCTAGTAAATAAGGAAGAAGCTTAAGGTATAAATATTTGCATTGGAATGGCACTGGATTGACATTTAACATCTGATTTTACAGCGCTAAAAACATCTTCGCAGTAACTGTGCCATAAACATCTGTGTATCTAGACATAAGCTCTTATGATGGATTTAAAGCCCACAACCGTCATAAATCACACAGCGAATATGAATCTGATCAGACCGGACTGGGGGTCTCTGTGGTCTGTGGTTTGGCAAGTGAGAGGGTGTGTCATAATCCCGGGCCGCGGTGACGTCCTAGTTACATAATTCCATAAGCTTTTATCATGTCTTTTCTGGCATCTAGATATTCACAGCTGTTATTCTTCACTCTCCTCATCAGAATCAAAAGATATCAGTGGTACTTGAGCGACGTGATGAGCGCTTCATCTCCCCGCAGAGACGTTAAATACTATCACTGAGCGGGAATGAAATGCCACTGATAACCAGGAGTTTTTTTGGCTTGTTTCAAACTGCAGGTGTTCGTTTATGTTCTCTCAATAAAGCTATCAGCATGCTCTCATATCCACACATCCTGATGAAAACATATCTGGGTGCCGTTTCAACCCAAAAGAAACTAATTATAATTTGTGAATGTGCATTGTGACATTATTTTGATTAAAACACACTCTTACCTGCCAGAATCTCTTGTAATGCTCTTGTTTTGTTTTTTTTGTAATTCAATGTTTCCCCTTGTGATTCTCATTACTGGAAAATGTTTGCACTACATCCTAGAATGTTTGAAATTAAAGCCAGCATAAATGAAAAGCAGTACGACAAGTATGAAAAAATATAAATCAAATAAATGAACAAGTAAATAAGTAAATTAATTATATATATATAATTAATCTGTTTGGATGGTTATATATAAATATATATAAAATTATTATTAATGTACATGTGCAGTAGTGGCTAAAAGTGATGTCCGGAGGGGATATTTGTTTTTTATATGATCCTACCTATCAACATTTTAAGTATGAAGAAAAGACAAAAAGCATTTATTGGGTACAACATACTCAGTTATTAATATTTTGTTGGTTCTCTCTTGTTTTTGCATATGCTCATAATTTCTTTGTATGTCAGCCTGGCCGAAAATGATGCCCGCACAATTTGGCATTTTCACAAATAAAACAATTGACTTCAAGCACAACTACGCAATATGCAAACAAAATATTTAATAATATTTTAATAAAGGGTGATGTCAATTTTCTAAGCCAATCCTGTTTATAGATTGATCGGTTGTTAATTAATGTACCGTATTCATTTATTTATTGTGCTTAAATAAGAGTAAATATGCTAACATAAAAAAATGCCCTAAATAAGCTTCAACTTGAAAACATATAGAATTTATTTTATTTTGTGGTCACATTCAAGCTTGAAAACCCTCACATATTCCCTTATGATATAATTAAGGTATCACATGGCAATACCACAGTGCTTGGATCACATGGACTGTTTGATTATCATATTCATATAGCATGGCACATTACTGTAAATCAAAAGCATACCATGATATTGCCAATTTGGCAATGTTAAAAATAGGCAAATCATTGCCCAAGCAAATATTTGCTTCCTTAAAAAAACTGTAAAATGTAATTCTGAAGGACAAAGCAGTAGCGCTGACCCCTGTGACCCCTCAAATGGCCACTCACTCAATCTAAGCATCTTGGGATTGAAGCACACAGATCTTTACCTGCTAATTGAATTGACCTCTATCAGCATGAGTAAACTGCTTTAAGCTCCATTAGACTGATCCTAGACCAATTTTACAATCTTCCCTTTACAATGACTCCACTTAGGGATGGTGTGGAAAAGCTGGATTAGCATCTGACATGGAAAGACTGAATAATGTGTTGTTACGGCTTTGTGAGCAATGCAGTGGAGTAAAAGATTTTGACGAGAATAGAAAATAGCCCAGAGATTATTATTCATTGTAAATGGACCATGCAGTCCAGGCAGTTAGTTTGCAACTGATGGATTTCATGAAACAAAATGAGAATGGGAAGTTGTCAGGAATATGTTTTTTTTCCCCCATTCCTACCTAATTTTAAATGTACGAGTTTCAACTTGTTTATAATTTCAAGTCAATTGGCAGTGGATATATTTAAACATTTGGCAACAGAGAGTGGTAGAGTAAAATAACAGTGTAAACACCATACTTTACCTTGTTTCCTCAATATAGACGGATTCCAAAACAGTGGCAGCATATTCCAGGTTTTTCTTTAGGTCTACGAGAGACGCCTCTCCCCTCTCCAACTGTTTTACCAAACATCGTAATCTGGAAAACAAGCACACAACAAACACAACTAAATGGCTGTTTATTTTGCAAAACAATTATCTGAGAGCACCAGCCAACGTTAGTGTGACAAACGCAGCATTTTATTCTGCAAAACAGATCAATGTTACATTTACATAAACTGTATATATATATATAATTTAGGTACTACAATCTATCTATCGATCTATTACACTGCACTCTCACACTGCACGCTGAGTGGCCACTCCCCCCTCTCACACTGCACACTGAGTGGCCACTCCCCCTCTCACACTGCACACTGAGTGGCCACTCCCCCTCTCACACTGCACACTGAGTGGCCACTCCCCCTCTCACACTGCACACTGAGTGGCCACTCCCCCTCTCACACTGCACACTGAGTGGCCAGTCCCCCTCTCATACTGCGCTCTGAGTGGCCACTCCCCTCTCACACTGCACACTGAGTGGCCACTCCCCCTCTCACACTGCACACTGAGTGGCCACTCCCCCTCTCACACTGCACACTGAGTGCCCACTCCCCCTCTCACACTGCACACTGAGTGGCCACTCCCCCTCTCACACTGCACACGAGTGGCCACTCCCCCTCTACACTGCACACTGAGGCCCTCCCCCTCTCACACGCACACTGGCCACTCCCTCACACGCACACTGTGGCCCTCCACCCTCCTCTCCACTGCACACTGAGTGGCACTCCCCTCCCACTGCACATGGCATCCACTGACACGTGGCCCCCCTTCACACTGCACACTGGCCACCCCCCTCACTCACTGTGGCCACTCCCCTCCCCTCCTCACCTGCACCTGTGGCCACTCCCCTCTCACATGCACACTTGCCACTCCCCCTCTACACTGCACCGGTGGCCACTCCCCCCACTCCGAGTGGCCACCCCCCACTCACACATGCATCCCCTCTGCCACTCCCCTCTCACACGCACATGGGCCCTCCCCTCTCACCTGCAACTTCCACTCCCTTCCTGCACATGGGCACTCCCTCACACTCACGAGTGGCCACTCCCCTCTCACACTGCACACTGTGGCCACTCCCCCTCTCACACTGCACACTGGTCCACTCCCCTCTGCACACTGCCACTGTGGCCATCCCCCCCCCTCTCACACTGCCACACTGAGGTCCACTCCCCCACTTCCCCACACTGAGTGGCCTCCACTCCTCAGCCACGTGGCCACTCCCCCTCCTGCCCCTCACTGCCACTCACCCCCCACTCCCTAACTCCCCCACGCGAGGCCACTCCCCTCTCACACTGCACAAGTGGCCACCCCTCTCACACTGCACAATGACTCCCTCACCCTTCCACTCCCTTCACCTCACATGTGGCATCCCTCACACTGCACATGGGCCACTCCCCCTCTCACACGCACCTGTGGACTCCCCTCCACCACTGCTCACTACTGTGCCACTCCCTCACACTGCACACTGGGCCACTCCCCCCTCCACACTGCACACTAGTGGCCCACTCCCCCTCCACTCCACCACTGCACACTGGGCCACTCCCCCCCTCACACAGCACTGAGGCCACTCCCCCTCTCACAACTGTGGCCACTCCCCCCCTCACACTGCACACTGAGTGGCCACTCCCATCTCACACTGCACACTGAGTGGCACTCCCCCTCCACCTGCACACTGTGGCCACCCCTCCACACTGCACCCTGAGTGGCCACTCCCCCTCTCACACGCACACTGTGGCCACTCCCCCTCTCACCTGCCACTGAGTGGCCACCCCCTCTCACACTGCACACTGAGTGGCCCCCCCTCCCCCAGTGGCCACTCCCCTCCACCTCTCACACTGAGTGCCACTCCCCCACACTGCGTGCCACTCCCTCTCAACCTGCACACTGAGTGGCCACTCCCCCTCACACTGCACACTGTGGCCATCCCCCCCCACACTGCACACTTGTGGCCACTCCCCCTCTCACACTGCACACTGGTGGCCACTCCCCCCTCCACTGCACCTGTGGCCACTCCCCTCTCACACTGCACACTGTGGCCACTCCCCCTCTCACACTGCACACTGTGGCCACTCCCCCCTCTCACACTGCACACTGAGTGGCCACTCCCCCTCTCACACTGCACACTGTGGCCACTCCCCCCTCTCACACTGCACACTGAGTGGCCACTCCCCCTCTCACACTGCACACTGATGGCCACTCCCCCCCTCTCCCCCAGAGTGGCCACTCCCCCTCTCACACTCTCACACTGAGTGGCCACTCCCCCCTCTCACACTGCGTGGCCACTCCCTCTCTCAAACTGCACACTGAGTGGCCACTCCCCCTCTCACACTGCACACTGTGGCCACTCCCCCCTCTCACACTGCACATTGTGGCCACTCCCCCTCTCACACTGCACACTGAGTGGCCACTCCCCCTCTCACACTGCACACTGTGGCCACTCCCCCTCTCACACTGCACACTGTGGCCACTCCCCCTCTCACACTGCACACTGTGGCCACTCCCCCTCTCACACTGCACACTGAGTGGCCACTCCCCCTCTTACACTGCACACTGAGTGGCCACTCCCCCTCTCACACTGCACACTGAGTGGCCACTCCCCCCTCTCACACTGCACACTGAGTGGCCACTCCCCCTCTCACACTGCACACTGTGGCCATTCCCCCCTCTCACACTGCACACTGAGTGGCCACTCCCCCTCTCACACTGCACACTGAGTGGCCACTCCCCCTCTCACACTGCACACTGAGTGGCCATTCCCCCCTCTCACACTGCACACTGAGTGGCCACTCCCCCTCTCACACTGCGGCCATTCCCCCCTCTCACACTGCACACTGCGTGGCCACTCCCCCTCTTACACGGTTCAATTTTCCATATTATATGTCATTATGTCAGTATCAGTATTTTCTTTCTACCGTGCACAAATAAAAATGTCACTGGACTTTTGCTGTGTAATTGTAACAATGAGCACTCAATTACACCAAACCAACAATTACTAAAAACACACACAAAAACTGATTTTGCACGGGCACTTTGCACTAGACTAGTATATAATTTTAGGTACTGACCACTACCATTTGTGGTCAATAAGATTTTGTTTAAACAAAATAGAAAATGATAATACTTTTATTCAGCAAAATATTGATATTGATCAAAAGTTAGAGTAAAAACATTTGTAATAATAAAGTATTTTTATTTCAATCAAATAAATGTCGCCATAGTTTATCTTACCGACCCCAAACTTTTGAATGGTGGTGTACACAAACTCTAGATTATACTGATAGAATACTTTGTTATAGATGTTCAAAAGTGTCTGCAGAAGCTCATCTTTGTAAGACTATGTGCTTGATTAATTGAGCCTTTAAAGACGATTGATTAACTAAAGCTGTTAGTCTTATCAAATCCATCGTCAATATCCCACTTCCAGGAAAGACTTTCAAACCAAACCACTCAAATGCTCTCCGGTCCTTGATATGTCTGTCATAACAATTAGAATGTCTGAGAAATTTTTAATTAGGGAAAAGCTACATAAATAAATAATGGTGAAATTATTGCTAACATTTTATTTTGATGGTCTCCTTTGAACATTCTGTTGACTATAAGTAACATTGCACCTACATGTCAACTAGCTCATATTAGAGTATTAGTAGACTGTCTGTTTAATAACTGCTAACACTGTTTTGTAGCCTGGCAAGCCAGACCTACATCAAGATGTTAGGTCTGGGAACTCACCATTGGCATACCTCAATCTGAGGGGCGGGTTAAACGGTTGTCTTTCAAAATCCCTCTGCACGCAATAGGATAGCGCTACAACCAACCAGAGCAACGAACGGATGTGGATGAGTGAGTCCCATGCGTTTTCCCACCAGGGTATCCGGTCGTCAAAACTCCAAAAAAATCTTCCTTTTTTAAGAATGACTTAAGTGACGTTCTCTTAACTCCAAGTCCTCTAGAGTCGCGGCCAAAGCCGATTTGAAAGTCATCTTCTTTGTTTTCAAGTAGCAGGGAAATCACGCGGTACCATCACAACTCTGCCGTCATTATTTTAAGCCCGCCCACCAATTGTATACACGATGTGATTGGCCAGACTAGAGTTTGGTTTTTCCAGCTCGAAAGCCAACGGAGAGTTGCAAGACTACACTGGCTGCAAACTAAATTTTGCTGCCGCTAGGGTGCGTCTAGATTTCTAGGCTAACTGTTTTGTGTTCCCCCAACACATATTCTACTGTCTACTGCAAATACATGTCAACTTATTCTACTAACCTTACCCTTATTACAGTAACCCTAACCCTACCGGTATACGAATGCTACTAACAATATTGAGAGTTAGTAGACATGTAGATGCAACATTACTTAGTCAAAAGAATACCTAAAGGGGACCAAATAAAGTGTTACCAAATTATTTGTTGAAGTGGAATTACCAGTGACAAATGGTTATCATTTTTAATAACAGTCCTTGAGTCTACATGAGAGGTCAGATTATTGAAATGACACAATGCTGTTGGGTGCTAAAAGGTCACAGATTCCATCGATTCATTGGTTGCAGATTTGTAGCTCTCAGATATCTAGTTGACTTGCCGAAGTTGCCGCCATGCAGTTGAAACATTAACTCAGTGATTTGGGCTATTGGTCCTTATAGGGGCTGCTAGGTAAACATCACACTTACTAGTAATTTCCCACAGGGTAACTGCCACATTTGCACTCACATATCTGATATTCATATGTTAAATTTGTATCTTAATGTGACAGCAGCACAAAATCCAGCTGGGTCCCACTGTGTCCACCGGCACAGGTAGTGTTTTCTACCAGGAAAGCGATTTCACACCAATAAGAGGTGGGCGGCTGTCACGAACACAATCACACAGTGACGGTGTGCCATTGATGCTTTAGGGTCAATGCAATCACACGGAAAGATTAACATTTTCTACTCAACATTTTGACAGCTGCCTGCAGATAAAAAGAAGTACCCAAACCCCAACAGCCTTGTTCATCTCAGCACCTGATCTCAAATCACACTCATAGGCCTCAATCAAACACAATACGACCCCCCACTAACATCTCAACTTGTCAAACCAGAAGAAAACTTTATTGCTCAGAGGTTCCTTGAATGAGGTCTTTTTCTGCAAAGTCTCTTTATTTAATTGTTTTGCTGTCTAGGAAAAACGGTTGCAATATTAAAAAGATTTAATTTGTGATTTGCGTATGGAGTTTAATTTAAACATTCAGTTATTTTCTGCATGCAAATTGTTATAGAAAGATTTAAGATGAACATAACAGGCTTGCGTTCGAGATCCAGAGAGATGATGCTGTCCATCAGAAGCACAGTAACAATAGCCGTCTTTAACACTCCACACACAAAGCTTGTTTCTGCCCGGATTGACAGATGTCTCAAGACGTGTGGGTGGAACATGACGTTTGATTGGTTGAACACAGCTGTCCATGTCAGCGGATGCCAATCAAGTTCAGCAAAGCAAAATCATTTCATGAAAAATTATGCTGATTATGTTCCATGGGAGAACAACTGCAGCTTCACCTCAGACACTGCAAAACCTGTACGAATAAATCCTGTTCATTCTTATCCATTTAATTCTTTTGTTTATTCTCCTTTACAAAGTCAGTCCTGCTGGAACTAAGTCTGAGATTGTCATTTAGAATCTAAATTTTAGATGGTTCCAGAAGTCATGTGGAAACATCTAAATGAACAGATTTTGTTCAAATCAAAATCATTATTTTTTACCAAATCAGCCTGACTACATTAGAATACACTTCTACAAACTATACGAAACAGCTGAAGACACGTTCCTTAAACTACTTAAACTACTACCTTCAAATAAAAGTCCTAAATTCTATAAAACAAAATTTAGCAGTAGAATAAAGTCCCTGAATTGAACTTGTTGAGATAACTCAAATATCCAAGTTAGTTAATATAACTTCACAATTCAAGTTGGCAGTCACTCTGGATAAAGTCTGCAAAATGTAAAGGTAGTCATAAAAAAAAGTAGGCAGCTATACTGTAAAAATGTAGAGTTAGAATAACTATCACGGATTTATCTTGTTGAGAAATCAAATATATAAGTTGTCACCTACTACAACTTCACATTTCAAGTTGACTAAACTTAATTTAAGGCAGCATGAACACTTTAAAGGTGCTAAATGTAACTTTTCTACTAAAATGAATCCTTTTTTTATTGCCTGTGTGTGAAGGGGTTGTAATCACACATTACAATGATCAGGCCAGTATTCCTATTTCTATGTGAAGTCTCCGGGTCGGATTTACCGCGAAATCCAACGGATGTGACGTGCATGCGCGCTCCCGAGCCTCTCTCCTTATATACAGTCTATTGTAGACGGTCAGGGAGTTACGTCCGGTTAAAGGCGCACATTTTACGGCTTATATCTCGGTCAATCTTTGATCAATATTCCCAAGACTCTAATCGTTCGTAGTGCTGGACGGGGCCTTTCGAACGAGTCCACCCCCGAGGTCCAACTCGCCCGGCTCCCCGAGTTATAGCCGTTCGAAATCGGGGGTCCCAGCGAACGGCGATCCGGTAGGGGGCATCCCCGAGGCCCGCCACTGTAGTTCCAGAGATACGTCACCGGCGTCCGCAATTTTGCAGCTCGCCCGATGGTTTTCTGCTAATTTCTCCGCGAAAACACCACCAAAAACTATGGAACTTATATGGTTCTTTTCAGCTCGACTAGATGGTCCCAACGAGCTCGGTGCTCGCCGAATCCGTCTAGAATTCACCGAGATATTTGCGTAATAGACGGTATTGTCTATGAGTTCGAGCACGAGCGCTCTTGCAAAAATTGGTTGCAATCTGAAACATCACCGCTAGAGGTCGCTAAAAGTTACATAGAGCACCTTTAAGTTGAAAAAAAAAATTGTAGAAGCTACTAACAAAGCTATTTACATTTATTAATTTAGCAGACGCTGTAATCGAAAAAAACCCAAACTTTTTTTCAGAATTTTAACAGATTTAGATTTGGTGAATACATCTAATAAAACTAGAAGAGTTCACTGCGTCATTGCCTTGGCCAGTTGTAAACTACATGCACAATACAATGTGATATAAAACAAGCAATGTTGAGTTTCATACTTAGAATTAGACAATTCTTGTTAGACAAAAAGTAGTGTTTTCTGCAAAAGCTATTGTCACACTAGTTAAAAAAGCCTTACTGCAAACTTAATAAGAAATCCATCTTGATAGCAAAATGGGTTTTACCAACAAAGCATTTTTTTTTTTTTTATGTCCAGATCATGTTGCTGCTTAAGGTCACAACTGCATGTTTTTGTAAATACTATGCTGAATAGTGTTGATAAAAACAGATGTTTGCATGCTAAAGTCTTCTGGGATGCTCAACGAGGCTACAGTTAGCTGGCAAGAGCTAACAGGCAGCATGAGAATTATTATTTTAAACATCAACCCCCTTCATCCATCATACAAGCTTTTATGGCTGTGGAAAAGAGGTTTCTGCCAGAGAGATGTTGGTTCATAGCGTGGCTTCCATTTTGAACATGGAATGATCCAGCAGGCTATAAATTCAGTCTCCCAATGCAAAGCCACCATTCACACTGACTGCTTATGAGATATTCATGCAGAAGTGCTTAAGTGCTTTGAGGCAGGCAATGTTTCAGGCTAATGAATCTCCAATTGAATTCGAGTCAATGGGAGAGAGAAATTGACAGATGCTGCAGTTTTGGGCTTTTGTAAATACTGAGTGTTTTCCAGAAATTTCTGAAGATATCATCAATATCATAACCTGTTAACTGTCACCTCCCTTTTTGAGCATCAATCTGAACTTAAATGGCTGTAATTCAGAAATGCTTTGTAACACAGACCAAGGTTTAGAGAGAAGTGAAAGCACTTGGAAAAAAGTTAGAGAAGTTTAGGTTTATTGTAAAGCTAATGTACTGAACTAAACAATGCATTTTATACAACATATATTTTACAAAATAATTTGTACTCTAAAATCAAAGCCATGTCTAATCAAGTTGTGCTCCAAATTTGAAGTTGATATCACAAAAATTGAAACAGCTAAAAATATTTAAAGAACCATTTCCATGGTAATGCAATGTCTACTACTCAAAATGGGTTTAACATGATGAATGTTGTGTGCTTAAGCTTTCAAATGATACCTAATTTAGTATGATTACTAAAATACACTCACTCAAATTCTCGATATCGATACCGATACCTCAACTTCAATACCGGTTCCTTTGCGAATACCAATTTTATGAAATCCGTTTTAACAAGATTACATTACATATTAACACAAAAAATTGGGTTTTCTTTTTTTCTTTTGTTGACTTTTTATTACAGACTCAAATACTCTTTTTATTATAGGTTGTTGGATGGCGGAATATATGCTTCGCACTCATAAAGCTTGAGGCAAAGCACTGGCAAACGTAGCAAGGAGACATTTTAATTGTTTATTAATAAACAAGTGTTTTCTGAGTCAGTGTTGGCTGCAAAAATGAAGTTGACGTTGCTGACTCGTCATCTCCGCACTCAGTATAATGAACGTGCGCCGCCTATAGAGAGAAATGCACCTTTCATTTGGATTACATAATCAGAGAGTATTTGTTTTTTATTCGAATTGGATCATTTAAAAGTAGACACGTATTTCAAGACATTTCTATACGCCTATTTATCACGTCTGTGAGTCAAGTAGCCAAAGTTTCGGTTCATTTATGTGACACGCTCCAGTTCTTCTAAGAGCAACTTTCTGCTCTTAAGTTTATTCCGTGCACTGTCAAGTGCTTCATCAGATTTGACGTGTTGCCGGTCTTGGAAGCAATTATCTTGTCGCAAATATTGCATCGCACGCTGTTGGCATCAAATCTGGCACCGGACGACAAAGCATTTTATTGAGGCAATTCGGTCGGTGCCTAAAAAGAATCAAACTTGATACCCAGCCCTAATTATCACACCAGTCTCATTCAATGGTGCATAAGTAAGTAACATGCTAAAGTTTAATACTTACTGCTATGGGTATGTTCAAATCCCAACCCTAAATACTGTATGAGCAATACTAATAGCAAGCTGCACTAACTAGAATGCAGGGGACAACTAAACTGAGATTTGGTTTGATTTAAACCGCAGGCATCATAAGACCCCTTTCAAGCTTTGTTTAATCCTTGATCAGTTATTTTTCTTCCTGGAAACAGTTTGAAATGCAGAGAAAATGTACCGGCCAAACAGTCCAACAGCTTATTAGAGCATCCCTGATCTCTGAGCGGGGCAGCAGAGGGCAGAGCGACAGGCACCACACAGAGATTAAACACACAGACGCACGGAGATACACCGCTCACTAATGCTCATTTCTACGCAGATGTGTGTATCCATGTGGAAATCACATATGGCATTATGGCAGTTTATAATCCTGCATGATTTAAAGAGTCAATCTATGATAAGTGATACAAACATGTCCACTTGATCCCACATAATAATAATAAAAAATTAATTAAAAAAACACTTACAACATAGGCTAGATGGATTTGGTTACTTCTTTTAGATTACACAACAGGGGAAAATACATATACAATAAAAAATATAATAACGTAATGTACTATAAAATAGAAACATAATTAATTATAATAAGTATTATAATATAAAATATATAGTAAATATTGTCAAGAATAGCTTGTTTTCATGTGACGTCACGCCACTGCGTTGCTGCGCAACATGAGGGAAGTGATTTTCTATATTTAGGAAGCACTATAACAAACTCAAAATGCCTATGTTTTGCGTCGTTTATGGTTGCTCAAATCGATCAAACCACGAGGAGTTTTTTCGTGTGCCAAAAGTTGTTGTTCATAAGGGGGGAAATACAAGAAATTGACAGAAAAACACCAGGAAAAATGCCTTGCAAACCTACGTCTGCGGTCGGGAGGAGCCGAATGGGTAAATGCCCGTGTGTGTGTGCAGTGATCACTTCGTCAAATGTGAGTTAATACATTATTTATGTGGCTTATAATTACATAATTCAGGTGTTTAAATACACTTATGTGGCTGTTTGTGTAACGTACCAGTTTCCGAACTTTGTAAAGTCAAAGTATGTCTGTAAGACAAGGTAGTTGCTGATATCTACCGCCTCGATGGCAGGCAAATCTCTCAATTCAGTTGAAAATCGGTCCTCTTCATAACGTAAGGATCATGTCCAACATATGTTTCGATTTTCTGTTTATATATTTCTCTTGTAATAGCCTCAAAAGTAGTGCAGTACGGACTTTCCTCCATCTCGTCCATTGCGCTCTTCACTTCCTGCCCTCCATCTGAATTTCGCGCGTCAACACAATCACGTGACTGCAAACCACCTATTAGTAAAAGTGAATTTTAAGGACTTAAACACTGAAAAAACACAATTTTGTATTTAAAATAAAAGGTTTAATGAAATGGCTGTATAATTTGTTTAATGTCTGTTCAAATTAAAAAAAATTCATAAAGAGATCGTAAAACTAATCCATATGAATTGAGCATTGCATTGATCAGCAAACAAACTCAGCTCAACCGAATCTGCTTGATGCGAGAAGAAACCTCTTGCTGAAGCTCAAACGTGCTGCGTAACACGAGAATGAACCTCATTGGTTCTTACTGAAGCTTAAAACGTGCTGCGTAACACAAGAATGAACGTCATTGGTTCTTGCTGAAGCTCAAACGTGCTGCGTAACACGAGAATGAACCTCATTGGTTCTTACTGAAGCTCAAACGTGCTGCGTAACACGAGAATGAACCTCATTGGTTCTTGCTGAAGCTCAAACGTGCTGCGTTACACGAGAATGAACCTCATTGGTTCTTACTGAAGCTCAAACGTGCTGCGTAACACGAGAATGAACCTCATTGGTTCTTGCTGAAGCTCAAACGTGCTGCGTAACACAAGAATGAACCTCATTGGTTCTTGCTGAAGCTCAAACGTGCTGCGTAACACAAGAATGAACCTCATTGGTTCTTGCTGAAGTTTAAACGTGCTGCGTGACACAAGAATGAACGTCATTGGTTCTTGCTGAAGCTCAAACGTGCTGCGTAACACAAGAATGAACCTCATTGGTTCTTGCTGAAGCTCAAACGTGCTGCGTAACCAAGAATGAACCTCATTGGTTCTTGCTGAAGCTCAAACGTGCTGCGTAACACAAGAATGAACCTCATTGGTTCTTGCTGAAGCTCAAACGTGCTGCGTAACAAGAATGAACGTCATTGGTTCTTGCTGAAGTTCAAACGTGCTGCGTAACACGAGAATGAACCTCATTGGTTCTTGCTGAAGCTCAAACGTGCTGCGTAACACAAGAATGAACGTCATTGGTTCTTGCTGAAGCTCAAACGTGCTGCGTAACACGAGAATGAACCTCATTGGTTCTTGCTGAAGCTCAAACGTGCTGCGTAACACAAGAATGAACGTCATTGGTTCTTGCTGAAGCTCAAACGTGCTGCGTAACACGAGAATGAACCTCATTGGTTCTTGCTGAAGCTCAAACGTGCTGCGTAACACAAGAATGAACCTCATTGGTTCTTGCTGAAGTTTAAACGTGCTGCGTGACACAAGAATGAACCTCATTGGTTCTCGCTGAAGCTCAAACGTGCTGCGTAACACAAGAATGAACCTCATTGGTTCTTGCTGAAGCTCAAACGTGCTGCGTAACACGAGAATGAACCTCATTGGTTCTTGCTGAAGCTCAAACGTGCTGCGTAACACGAGAATGAACCTCATTGGTTCTTACTGAAGCTCAAACGTGCTGCGTAACACGAGAATGAACCTCATTGGTTCTTACTGAAGCTCAAACGTGCTGCGTAACAAGAATGAACGTCATTGGTTCTTGCTGAAGCTCAAACGTGCTGCGTAACACGAGAATGAACCTCATTGGTTCTTACTGAAGCTCAAACGTGCTGCGTAACACAAGAATGAACCTCATTGGTTCTTGCTGAAGTTTAAACGTGCTGCGTGACACAAGAATGAACCTCATTGGTTCTTGCTGAAGTTTAAACGTGCTGCGTGACACAAGAATGAACCTCATTGGTTCTTGCTGAAGTTTAAACGTGCTGCGTGACACAAGAATGAACCTCATTGGTTCTTGCTGAAGCTCAAACGTGCTGCGTGACACAAGAATGAACCTCATTGGTTCTTGCTGAAGTTTAAACGTGCTGCGTGACACAAGAATGAACGTCATTGGTTCTTGCTGAAGCTCAAACGTGCTGCGTGACACAAGAATGAACCTCATTGGTTCTTGCTGAAGTTTAAACGTGCTGCGTGACACAAGAATGAACGTCATTGGTTCTTACTGAAGTTCAAACGTGCTGCGTAACACGAGAATGAACCTCATTGGTTCTTGCTGAAGTTTAAACGTGCTGCGTGACACAAGAATGAACGTCATTGGTTCTTGCTGAAGCTCAAACGTGCTGCGTGACACAAGAATGAACCTCATTGGTTCTTGCTGAAGTTTAAACGTGCTGCGTGACACAAGAATGAACGTCATTGGTTCTTGCTGAAGCTCAAACGTGCTGCGTAACACGAGAATGAACCTCATTGGTTCTTACTGAAGCTCAAACGTGCTGCGTAACACGAGAATGAACCTCATTGGTTCTTACTGAAGCTCAAACGTGCTGCGTAACACAAGAATGAACGTCATTGGTTCTTGCTGAAGCTCAAACGTGCTGCGTAACACGAGAATGAACCTCATTGGTTCTTACTGAAGCTCAAACGTGCTGCGTAACACAAGAATGAACGTCATTGGTTCTTGCTGAAGTTTAAACGTGCTGCGTGACACAAGAATGAACCTCATTGGTTCTTGCTGAAGTTTAAACGTGCTGCGTGACACAAGAATGAACGTCATTGGTTCTTGCTGAAGCTCAAACGTGCTGCGTGACACAAGAATGAACCTCATTGGTTCTTGCTGAAGTTCAAACGTGCTGCGTAACACAAGAATGAACCTCATTGGTTCTTGCTGAAGTTCAAACGTGCTGCGTGACACAAGAATGAACCTCATTGGTTCTTGCTGAAGCTCAAACGTGCTGCGTAACACAAGAATGAACCTCATTGGTTCTTGCTGAAGTTCAAACGTGCTGCGTAACACGAGAATGAACCTCATTGGTTCTTGCTGAAGCTCAAACGTGCTGCGTGACACAAAGAATGAACCTCATTGGTTCTTGCTGAAGTCAAACGTGCTGCGTAACACAAGAATGAACCTCATTGGTTCTTGCTGAAGTTCAAACGTGCTGCGTAACAAGAATGAACCTCATTGGTTCTTGCTGAAGTTCAAACGTGCTGCGTGACACAAGAATGAACCTCATTGGTTCTTGCTGAAGCTCAAACGTGCTGCGTAACACAAGAATGAACCTCATTGGTTCTTGCTGAAGCTCAAACGTGCTGCGTAACAAGAATGAACCTCATTGGTTCTTGCTGAAGCTCAAACGTGCTGCGTACACAAGAATGAACCTCATTGGTTCTTGCTGAAGCTCAAAACGTGCTGCGTAACACAAGAATGAACCTCATTGGTTCTTGCTGAAGTTCAAACGTGCTGCGTGACACAAGAATGAACCTCATTGGTTCTTGCTGAAGCTCAAACGTGCTGCGTAACACAAGAATGAACCTCATTGGTTCTTGCTGAAGTTTAAACGTGCTGCGTGACACAAGAATGAACGTCATTGGTTCTTGCTGAAGCTCAAACGTGCTGCGTAACACAAGAATGAACCTCATTGGTTCTTGCTGAAGCTCAAACGTGCTGCGTAACACAAGAATGAACCTCATTGGTTCTTGCTGAAGCTCAAACGTGCTGCGTAACAAGAATGAACGTCATTGGTTCTTGCTGAAGTTCAAACGTGCTGCGTAACACGAGAATGAACCTCATTGGTTCTTGCTGAAGCTCAAACGTGCTGCGTAACACAAGAATGAACGTCATTGGTTCTTGCTGAAGCTCAAACGTGCTGCGTAACACGAGAATGAACCTCATTGGTTCTTGCTGAAGCTCAAACGTGCTGCGTAACACAAGAATGAACGTCATTGGTTCTTGCTGAAGCTCAAACGTGCTGCGTAACACGAGAATGAACCTCATTGGTTCTTGCTGAAGCTCAAACGTGCTGCGTAACACAAGAATGAACCTCATTGGTTCTTGCTGAAGTTTAAACGTGCTGCGTGACACAAGAATGAACGTCATTGGTTCTTGCTGAAGCTCAAACGTGCTGCTAACACAAGAATGAACTCATGGGTTCTTGCTGAAGTTTAAACGTGCTGCGTGACACAAGAATGAACCTCATTGGTTCTCGCTGAAGCTCAAACGTGCTGCGTAACACAAGAATGAACCTCATTGGTTCTTGCTGAAGCTCAAACGTGCTGCGTAACACGAGAATGAACCTCATTGGTTCTTGCTGAAGCTCAACGTGCTGCGTAACACGAGAATGACCTCATTGGTTCTTACTGAAGCTCAAACGTGCTGCGTAACACGAGAATGAACCTCATTGGTTCTTACTGAAGCTCAAACGTGCTGCGTAACACAAGAATGAACGTCATTGGTTCTTGCTGAAGCTCAAACGTGCTGCGTAACACGAGAATGAACCTCATTGGTTCTTACTGAAGCTCAAACGTGCTGCGTAACACAAGAATGAACCTCATTGGTTCTTGCTGAAGTTTAAACGTGCTGCGTGACACAAGAATGAACCTCATTGGTTCTTGCTGAAGTTTAAACGTGCTGCGTGACACAAGAATGAACCTCATTGGTTCTTGCTGAAGTTTAAACGTGCTGCGTGACACAAGAATGAACCTCATTGGTTCTTGCTGAAGTTTAAACGTGCAGCGTGACACAAGAATGAACCTCATTGGTTCTTGCTGAAGTTTAAACGTGCAGCGTGACACAAGAATGAACCTCATTGGTACTTGCTGAAGCTTAAACGTGCTGCGTAACACAAGAATGAACGTCATTGGTTCTTGCTGAAGCTCAAACGTGCTGCGTAACACGAGAATGAACCTCATTGGTTCTTGCTGAAGTTTAAACGTGCTGCGTGACACAAGAATGAACCTCATTGGTTCTTGCTGAAGTTTAAACGTGCTGCGTAACACAAGAATGAACCTCATTGGTTCTTGCTGAAGCTCAAACGTGCTGCGTGAAACAAGAATGAACCTCATTGGTTCTTGCAGAAGTTCAAACGTGCTGCGTGACACAAGAATGAAGAGTGAAGAATGACAAGCTTGTTCTTGTCATAGTTGATGAATGTTTATATGTGAATAAAAGCCTAAATTCAATCTGTTCATCATATAATGCGATCTAGTCTCTTTAGAAAACTCGAGTTTAAGTCTTACAGGTTTGGAATGATATGAGGATGACTAATTAATGACAACATTTTCATTTTTTGGTGAACTATCCCTTTAATGGACAAACCACTAAAATATATGTTATAAATATATGTTATAAAAAACAAAGGTAACACCTTACACAACATTCAAGCATATGTTTTGCAACACTCTAACATATTTGGTGTTACCACATCTTACAAGTTACTCCGTCCACAAAACTTTATCTTATAGCCAAACAATGTTCAAATCATTAAGCTCTGAAATTTATTGAAGAATAATGGTAAAGTACTGTCAAATTTAGTGCCATTAAATGTAACTCTCTAAATGTCTCTCTCTTTGAAAGTATAAAGACTTTTTAAAATGTAAAGGTTTATGAGTGGCTCAAGAAGAGTTCATTAACACATTAATGGAACAGCACGCTAATTCACTTTCTGTCTCTCAGTGGCAGCCAATCAGTGCGTTCTGGGTCAGACTGGGCAGGAAATCAATTAATGACGAACGATCTGAAATAATGATGGAACACTGTGTTGCCGGGGTCTGGAGAAATGTCAGCGCATTGTTTTACTGTGTAATTAGACAGTTAATGAGAGCCTTAATGAACAACATGCTCTCCATCTCCATGGGTAAAAGTATTGAAGAACAGAGAGACTGACACACATGGGGTAAATACTTTGTTTCATAATCAGTAAAAAAAAAAAAAAAAAAAGTGCCTTGTAGCTACAGATAATCATTTGTGGCCTAATACGCTGCAATTAGAATGATAGTGGCTGGTTTTAAATTAATTTTCTGATAAGCTTTGTTTGTACTCTAACAGTTTTTCAAAAGATAGAAATCCTGGCGTAATGTTTGGAGGATTTTTGAATAACCAAGGGAAAAAAAAACTTGTTTTTTTTTATCACATTTTCAAAATGATAATATGAAATGTTCCTTTAACGTTCACATAAACCAAGACAAAAATATTACTTAATACATATAAAAAACTGGATGTTTTGAACGTTTAAAAAAAACATTCAGAAATAACGCTTTCTTAACTTAATGGAAATGTTAGCAAAACATTGTAAGAACATTTTTGTAGTAGCTATCTAGAAACATATGTAAGTGACTGATTTAAAGCGCTCTATGGAGGCAGCAAAATGCATAGCACAAAAAAAAAAAGTGGAAACATGCTTATTTTAATTAACTGTTTCAAACCTGCTCAGGATTAAATGAAATATTTATAATAAACATTTGTCACTTTGTCTCTGACATCCCAACAGCAAATATATAAGCACAGTCCCTTCTTCTAAAACGCACAGGCACAAAATGAAAGGAAATAGAAGGTATTAGGGCATCTGCACACAATCCATATCCAGTCTTCCTCCCTTGAGTACCTGCACAAATTGGAAGTAAATGACACAAGCACATCATATAAACAAACACTGTAGGAAATCAGCAGACGCTGATGTGGTGACGTGTGCATTAAAAGAAAAACAGAGGAGTAATCTGGATTAAATAGACGAGGACAGTTACTGAGGGATCCAGATGGCACGCAGGGAAGGAAAGATGGCAGAATACTTAAGTGTATTTATGATCTTTACCTATTGGGTAAAAAAAAAATTCACATTTTATATCTCAGTTCTTTTTCCTAGACAGCAGTGAGAGGAAATAAAGACTAAGTCTTCTGCTTTAGATGGAAAAAAGAGGTCATGCATTAACCAGATGGGTAATGTGAACCAGTGCTACTTACTGTAAACAGTAAAGAAATTATAATAATATTAATATAGCAGTAGTAAATCGGTTAATTGCATGGCATGGCTCACAGCTACTTAGTTTTAATTTAAAGAAGTCAAAATATAACACTTATTTTTTTTTATATATTTTATTTGTTTACCTGCATGTTATGTGAGCATGAATCAACATCAGAGAACCATAAACATGAAAATATATTATTAAATGACTGAAATTAACATCAAATCTCGGGTTCTTATAAATATTTTAGGTCAAAAGGGTATGGCTGACAAAACAGTTTGGAAATCCCTGATATAGAATAAAATATATTTTTCTAAAAGTCTAGAATTTCTCCTATTTAATTGTATTTTTCAAAAGTACTATTCCTGAGTCCCTGCATACAAATCTAATGAGCAAAAAAATTTTAAATAAAAGACCCATTAAGTAAAAGCAAAAATAATTGCCTTTGGATACTGCTACAAACTGAGTTACACAAATGTGGAGCTCATTTGGTAGAGGTTTAGAGTTGCACTGTAAAGTATGAAATACATAATCAATTGATTTTACGCATATGTAATTTGAGGTTACGAAACACACTTGGATTTATGCAAATCCATAATAATTAACTGCACTGTGACTAAATACACTTTCGCGTGTCATATACAGTAGCTTGAGGAAAGATGCAGACCAGCACTCAAGAGTATAAAGATTTCTGTCCTTATTTTCAGAACAAAAGGTCAGTTAGTCACACCGTCGCCCGCTGTAATTCAATAAAAGCAACCCGATTTCTGAAAGGTCACTTAATCTACATATTACTCCATCAGATAAAAACATCATGGGTTTCTTTGGCAGACTGACACAACACACAACCATCAGCTACAGTGTAGCTATCAGGTTATGGACACAATGGCTCCGTTCCAAAACCTAGTGAGCAGCTTGTACATCAGAATATAAAGGTTCTTTATTGGCATCAATAGTGAATAACTTTTAACATATTTCCAATGCATATAATAATAAAGGTTTCTTTATAGTGGAAAAATGTTATTCAGATTTCTAACATGCCCTTCACACTAAGAAAAACATTTTTTTTTTTTTTATAAATGGTGAAAGGTTCTTTGGGGAACCAAAAAGTGTTCTTCTATTGCGCCCCCCTTTTGTGTAGGCAGCATATTAAGGATGTCCTGTTGAATTTAAAGACATGCATTTATGCATATTATCATTATATTATAATCATTGCGAGCCCAAGTTATAATTGCTGCCTAAAACACATTTAAAGTGTCCACTTAACTGAATACATGATGTTAACTAAGCACTGTAACTAAGTGAAACGGGCCATATTCTTTGCTTATCCCAGGAACTATTTTGGCCATGTCGTGACGCAGTCCCACGGGAAGCAGAAGCAAGGACGTCCAAGACAAGTACATTCATCGAAGACTTGCGTTGCGCGCAGTCAACCAACCAATGGACGAAGCCGAAAAAGTTTGAATCGAGCCTGCTGGAGATTGCTTAGCACCCCAACGCTCTACACGGTGCAGGTGGATCTACAGTGAGTCTCAGTAAATAAGCACATAACATTTAATCATAGTTGTATATCACTGCCATTGTAACCGTTGCTACTCGACCCGCTCCGAGTGGGATTGGAACCGATTATGAAACTTTGCCCTTAGCCAAAACTATTTGTTCTGGAACAAATAATAGATTCATGAGACCAAAGATTGCCCATTAGAGATACCAAAAACGAATTATATTTCATGTTTAAACACTATAGAGACATAAGAGACATAATTCCAGAAGAACTGGCTGAGATAAGGCTGTTCTCGGCGAGGAACATTTACACTGATCGGCCGCTTACATCTCTGAAAACAAAGCAAATTTTTAAATATGTGCTATCTTAATAAATACACCGTATATTTGAACATTAAACAACTACATTCTTGCCTAAAAAAACTCTTAAAGGTGCAGTGTGTAGCTTTTGGCGACATCTAGCGGTTCGTTTGCGAGTTTACACTAAAGGCTCGTACACACCGGGACGAATATCGGCTCGCGTTATTCGTCAGCGTTTTTCAACGCGTTTTTTGTGTTCACACCAAAGCGTTTTTCGCTGACGATGAGCCGAGTGAACATGCAAATTCATTCCCTGACATTAGATGGCGCTTAATGTACAGAAATACCCCGGTCCACAAAGTGCTTCTGACACTCGCTTGTCACTCAGAAGAAGAGAGCAAGTTTGTCACGTTTGTCATACAGTTCTTTATTCTCATTTGTGTCTCTTTATATTGACACCAACAAGACCAGCAGCTCTACATTCATCTGGCCTTGCATCTTCCTCGTCTTATTTCTTCCAGGCAGAGTGTAGTAGTAGACGGACGCTGTGTATCTTCTTTGCCATTACGTATGTGTGCTCGCCAAGACTGTTTTGTGTTTGAGCGCCCCCAAGTTGTGTTTTACTGTAACTTCAGAAGCTCCAGACACGTGAGCAAAAGCGCCAATCTCATTGGTCGGATAGTTTTTGACGCGGCGCGTCAAACTAAAAAAACGAACCCGAGGCGTTTTTTTTTTTAAAATGACGCTTTTACGCGTGGCGTTTTACGCGTCGGTGTGAACACTCACATTGGCGCCCTTTGTTTAGTCACGAGGCGTTAAACGTCGGCGAATAACGCGCGCGAAATTCGTCCCGGTGTGAACAGGCCTTAAGGGCTCAGCCCACTGCTCACCCCTCCCTTTCGAAGAAGCTACGGTGGCTAAAATGGGACAAACATCGTCATCTGAGACAGCAGAGAATAGCCAGAGTAAACCAAGTTTCTGTACCACAGTCCATTATAAACCACATCATGGATAAAGTTTACAAAGACATAGTCAGGTGAGGATAAAGGGTCTTAATACATAATATAATAATAGTAATAGTAATCAGCTGATTGTCTCACGAACGGAACCAGCACATTTTTCCCCACATAGCAAACCCATAATACAGCGAGGGAGTAGAACCACATGAAACTATGCAACAATAGACTTTTTCTAACAGGGTAGTAAAAGTTTAGCAGGCTAATATGAGCTGTTACTGTGGCTGACTTGGTTAAAGCGTTAAGCCTTGTTTATACTCGACGTGTCAGCAAAGCCATAACACAGCGAGGGAGAAGAATTAAGTTACATGAAACAATCCAACTACATATTTACACCACTGACAAGGGAAAAGTCACTACTCACGGTGTTTATGACTAGCTTCTTCTAGCTTTCTGTAAACGCGCTCTGTAACGCTGTTTGATCGCTGTCGGCTACGGTAGAAACATAACGTCACAATATGGCGACCTTCATAGAAGGGGATGCCCGCGCCTATGTAGATATAAATGCCTCATTCTAAGGTAATAAAAACATTACGGTTTATTAAGTAAGTTCTTTATACACCACTGAACACATGGATGTCATTTTGCATTTCTAATAAATACTCAAAAATGTTACACACTGCACCTTTAAAACATTCAGTGACACAACAACAGTAGTATCTTTAAAATGATGGTGGTTTTGCTTGTACGCCATGACACTCGCTATGAGAAATTCTTCAAGTGATACAAATGGTGAAAAACACATGGCTGGAAAGATAAGAGCCATAATAAAAGATAATAATGTATATTGCTATTGTATTGCTTGCTTTTCCATTTCCATTTATCTTATAAAGATCTAGGTTTCTGGAGGAGTTTGTGATTTCCATTATTCACCTCACAGTCACACCTCTGTGTCACATCGATAAAATCTCTATTGTAGCTGCATGACAGACAGCTGACTCTGTCAAGGGAAGGAAAACTGACCTGAGGCCTGCAAGGTGACTATCTTAATTGAGTTTCTGTGTTTCTGACTCAAGAGTGGAAGGACCAAATCACTCAACCGAGGCTATGAACACAGATGACAGGTGAGCGTAGAACACTAGGAAAATATCAGTATATGTTGCTTGTGTTATTCTCCTCACATTTCACCTTGTAGTTGCTATTCGTCTTCATCAAATGTGAGTGGTGTTCGTCTGTGCCAAACACGCCACCACAGTGCTGGGGTGATGTGGGTGGTTGCCAAGGTTTTGCTATGCGGGTGTTAAGGTGGTTGTTTACTTGCCCAAGTCAAAAAGCCCACCCCCAAGTCTCTATTCTAGTCCACTCAATGCACGTCCAAGTAGAAAAGAAACAGCACACCTCTCTTCAACATGCCGCATGATTTCAGGTATCATTCATATCTGTAGAACTAATTTTGGGGTATGAATTACATGCCAAAATGTAATATTTAGGCATGTATGGGCGATCGAAGTAGACTGCCTCAGCAGCATGCACCACTAATCACAAATTGTTGAAGATAAATAGCAAATTATGTTGGTCATATTTTCCTCAAGAGAACAAACATATTGTATCAAAGCATAAAATATTCATAAGTCAACAAGCCAAAGTAAACAATCAAGCCGTGCTGAGACCCTGCATGAAAAGACCATAAAAAATAAAGAAACTGTATGAAATGTACTTACTTATAACAAATTATAGTCCACCCTTTGTACAATGCTTAAAGTTGAGTCCTCAGTTTACTTTGCCATAAAGAGCAGTTCTACTCTGACCAGACTCTAGTATTCATACTAATGTCTTAAGAACAGACAAGATTTGCTACTTTAACATTCACTTCCAATTTAATACTTTAAAGTAAACCATGGCTAACTGCATGAAGATGAAGGTCTGTTCTAGGCATTTTAAAGATTGGTTTCTCTGTGAAACACAGGCTGTCCAGCACTGATTAATATTACATTAACAGCTCAATTAAGCCTGATTAATTAGGTGAAGAATAGCAGACCAGTACTAATGCAGAAGTCCAGCAGTGACGGGAAAATAGGGAGGACTTTAAAATGTCCTACACAGGTTACAATGTCAAAAACCCTGCTAAAGACATGTATTTTCAATTGTCTGTTTAAATCGTTGCTTGCTGAACACTGACCTTTTTTTTTTAAGTATGTTCGGAAAAAACAAATAGGATGATAATGACTTATATTTTGATCTGTTCCTCATCAAGATATTAACCCTTTTCATATTTTCAGGGTTCTCAGAAAACAAAGTCGCCATAGTTAGGTAAACTTCTATGGTGAACAGGAGATGACAGCAAATAAAAATGTTGCGTTTGCTCCAATAGCAAAAGAAAAAATCTGTGACAGTGTTTCCATGACTCTCTAAAAGCGAGATTGGTTACAGCAGTCAGAAGAGAGACATGTCAAATTTGCCATCACTCCCTCAACCGTTGTATTAGAAACACCTTCGGATAAGTGTTAATTCGTTTTTTTGTCATTTACCGCCAAGGTAATATAACACAATGTATAGCATTATAAGGGATAAAATATATACTTTTAAATGACAATATGAAAAACTACTAGATTACTGTGGAAATGCGTCACAGTCTGTGAAAAGGGTCCATTTATGGACTAAATGACTTAAAGGTAAGGTAGACAATTCTCAGAGAGGCTAGCGATAGTGAGCTAGTTATAAAAAAAATAAGATCCCGCCCGACTATAGAGCGTCTCCAGAGTCACGCCTCAGCAGGGAACAAACAAAAGAGTCACGAAAGACGGCCTCATGTATCAAAGCACATAACATTCCAATAATAATTCACATTAACAACTTAAAGAGCGCTGACCTGTCCCACCTGACTGCTGCAGATTCATTTCAGCGTTGATAGTGTTGCCATTGAAACACATAAATTAGAGTCACAAATCGCTCAGAGTATAACATCACGGGTTTCCATCGGTTTCAAATTGCAGTAGTTATGGCGTGAATGCAGCATAAGCTTTGGTTTGGAACTGTTAAAGGCGGCTGCTGTTTCTGTTGCGGTGCTCAGTGACTGACGTCTGCCTAAATCTGCAGAGCATGAACCGCGCTGATGATGAGGTATGAAAATACGTTAACAGGCAGGTATAGGACATTATATCATTGCATTCGATTGGACGAACATTTTAGTGTCCCTATGCCTTCCACAGGTGATACATACATAAAAATATTTAGACCACTTAACTTAGTGTTTGCTATCAGGATGTGAAGAGACTTTCAACCAGCATAACAAACAATGTTTCTGGAACAAATCGCCTACCCTGCCTTTAAGGAGACTTATACTACTTATATGGTACCCTGTTTATCAAAATATGCCCTGCCGATTAGTGTGTGAGTCGCGTACAGTAGTGAAGACTGCGTAAACAGGCAAACTTTTGGAAAATGAGGTCCCAGAGTGAGTTTGAGAGGGAAAAATATACGACCCAAATTTAAAACTTGAAGATAACTTATGAAAGCCACACCAAAGACGCTTATAAGCATATTAATGTGGGTTAACCTGTCAAGAGTGTGTGTTGTTCAGTGCGCTTGAGAAGGAGTTTTCCCAACAATTAACTTACATTTGACCTATTCTTCAGTTAATTTTTCCAGAGTATTTCCATTTTGCCCCCCGTCGTGACAACATGCAAAACTTCAGTTAAACTTCAGACTTCCTAAAGGGAGCGTGAGCTGATGACGCTCAATAGAGAAGGAATGTAAACTACAATATTTATTTTTATTACATATTTGTATTAAATTAGCTTTAAAATATGACCATATTCCATTGAAATCCTACATGTAACACAATGATGATAATGATGAGAATTGTAACTCGGGATTAATGGGATATAAAATAATAATAAAAAGGTATGTTATAAGTGTGTTCTGCTTTAGATGATTACAGTCTGTGCTTTTGTTATATAATCATCTTTTATCACAGACACTTTTCACTGCATAAAAAAAGAATGACAAGGAAATTGTGAACAGAATCAAGTCATGCTGGGTTAAAATGGCATGAGGGTTCGTAAATGATGACAGAATGTTCATTTTGGGCAACTTCTATTCCTTTAAAAATGTTCTGCCACCAACCACTGACACACACACACACATCCGAAGACAAACATCAGCCAGGGTAAATAATTAATAGTTCTCCACAGCCGGTTCGATATCAATCCTGTTTAGTTCCCTCTGTTTAGAAGGGCCAGCCGTGCCCGAGCAGCTGATGGATTGGCAAAGCCTGGCACCACGTCGCAGGAGGGCGGAGGTAATAAAGTGGCATGAATGGTTCATTAACCTCAGGAGAGATACTCAGCAGTAAATAAAGTAATCATCTGTGTAAATCTGAGTGTTGACAGGATATGAAGTCTGCTGCAAACTTGATATGAGGGAAGAGTTCACGACTGCGCTGGCGTTTGATCTATAGTGCCAATGCTCCGCTGCAGACGATGTGGAGCTTTGAAATTACTAGGGACAGCCTGGACGGCTTTTATTTTGTTTACAGAGAGGAAAAATCCATTTACAACAGCCAAAACAAAATAACATGAAAGTCAATACTTTAGGGACCGTGTTATGGAGAAAAAAAAAGATTAGTCTTGTTCTTCTGAAATGAAAAAAGTTCAAATACCAAACATACTCAAACGTTCACAACTCACAACAAATTCCCTTTTCTAAAAAAATATTTTGTGAACCTAGTTTAACACTGAGTAATCTGCAAAACTCGTCATTATAATGCCAAGGTGTTTCTATGGGGTTGTTAACTGGTGAAACGAGCCAGCCTATACCAATATGATATTCTGGTCCATATCTGGATCTGTTCAGCAATGTAATTTGCTGTAAAACAGCTATGCTACACCATTAATAAAGCTTCAAAAAATGTGTTTAGAAATCTATGATGATATCAATAACCATATTTACACTTGATTATCCACATTTACCCATCAATGAAACCAATCCTTCCAGTAACTGTGAAGACAGAAACATTATTCCTATAGGAGGTTGTCTCGCTCCTGCTCCAACAAAGCAACTCAGTAAGATCATGACAATTACACAGAGCTGGCCCCAGTGGACACACGCAAAGCACCTGACAGGCCAGACAGAAACAGAGACAGAGAGAGAGACAGAAAGGTGTACACATGTAAAAAAAAATGAAAATAGGGGAGAAAGGGAAATGAGTGGGAGGAGCATCAGTGAGCAGAGGAATGTAATTAGCATGAATCTGAATAATCACCCCTCTAATTACCAAGCGCTGGTACAAAAAAAGATTCTGAAGCTGTGAAAAGAATCATAAAGGGACATTTGGCCAGCAGTGGAAAGAAGCATAATACCACGTTTTTTGCAGTATACAGATATTTTTTTTATGTACAGAAGACCAGATGATCTACTGGTCTACTGGAAGGAAGAATACTTAAAGTAGCTGCGACTCAGCTCTCAAAACCTATAAGTCACATTTTTAATAGGTCTGTTTTGAGTAGCACTTTTCCTGAGCTTTGGAAACAGTCAAAAATTATACCCCTTCTTAAAGGTGACCTATAATTCATAATTGAATTTACCTTGGTATAGTCAAATAACAGGAGTTCAGTGCATGGACATGACATAGAGTGAATCTCAAACTGGACTGTTTTCGCGTTCTCATTTAATTCACGTTTATGAAAAACACCCCTGAAAAACGGTCGGATCTCCACACAATACCGACTGTGACGCAACAGTCGGGGATCACGCCTCCAAAGATTTGCATAGCCCAGCCCTCAATGACAAGCACTGCTCAGCTGAACCATCGGAACAAACGAGGATCAGAGAAAAAAAAGGCAGATCATGGAAATAAATGTTATGTTCCAGGCTGTGCAGGGGATGTGAGGACTTTTCATACCCTTCCCACAGAAAAGAAATGTCAACAGGCGTGGTTGATGTTTATATATAATCGGATACCGCAACAGTTTAATTCGAAGTTGTTAGTTTGCTCTGCCCATTTCACCACGGACTTATTTTCGAACCTGGGTCAATATCAAGCTTCTCTCAGCGTCTCAAACTGAAGAAGGGGGTAATTCCAACTATATTCCCGCAACCGGTAAGTAGTGATTTTATTTAAGATAATTTACACTGTGTTAGATCCAGCGCAAGATCATAGTACATTTATAGCAAACTCCAAGTAACGAGCATAGCTGCTACATAACTAACGTCAAATAGGCTAATTCTCAGTGAATAAACTATACAGAAAGCAGTCAAAGAACAATCCACACAGCGCGAGTTTATCTCTCGCCAAACTCGTTATGAAATCAATGACGCTGTTACACTGCACAACGAAGCTCTTTTTACTGTATGTACATCGTTTGCATTGATGAAAGCATGAGAGAGAAACTGCGTTGTCTCGCGATCAACAAACTGTCATCTGCTTTTGCTTAATGCTCATCACAGCAACATTTTATGTGATGGGAATAGATCTAAATACTTTAAAAACATCTCATGATTCGTTAATCTCGATAGCTGTAATAGTTAAAACGTATTTAACAGCTGTAGTGAAAGTATTCGAGAGTTTCACATGTCTCATTTCATATGCAAGCAGGTCAGCCAATCACAGCAGTGGGCGGTTCTCACAGCAGACACGCCCCTTCAAACAGAGTGTTCAAATCAGAGACTAAAATCAGGCTAGGAAAAATGCCTTTTATTTCTAAATTATGACTATTTTTGATCTAAAAAACATACTAACATTATAAGGGCAACCCAGGAAACATTATAAAATAATAAAAAAAACCATTATAGGGCACCTTTAAAGATGCAAAAGTGGGCTTTACTGGATTAAATAGTAGACCAATCAGCTTACTTCCAGTGTTAAGCAAAATTTTGGAGAAGATCATCTTTAATCAAATAATGGAGTATTTTAGTACAAATGAATTGATGACAAAGTTCCAACAGGCATATAGACAAGGCTTTTCCACAAACACTGCTCTAGCACAAATGACAGACGAGTGGCTAACATGTTAAGATGAAGGGAAACTAGTAGGAGCTGCGTTTTTGGATTTTACAGCAGTTTTTGACGTAATAGATCATAGTCTTCTCATAGCCAAACTCAAAGCATATGGTTTTTCACACTCAGCATTAATTTGGATGCATAGTTATCTTTCTAATAGGACGCAACAGGTTTATTTTAATGGAAGTTTATCGAATTGCTTAATTACATCATGCGGCATAGCACAAGGAAGTTGCCTGGGTCCACTTTTATTTTCAATATTTATAAATGATTTTCCATATGTTTTTAGAAAGGCTAGTGTTGTTATGTATGCTGATGATGTTACTTTATTCAACGCAGAATCAACATTGCCTGAACTCAATGAGAATCTTCAGCATGAGTTAAATAAAGTAGCGGACTGGGTGAAAAAGAATAAATTGGTACTGAATATTTCTAAAACTAAATGTATGATATTTTGCAATAGATACATGTTACCAAGTATAATCCCACTTAATCTGCATATAGAGAACAATGTGATCGAGCAGGTTACTAGATTCACACTGCTGGGTGTTAGACTTGATAATTTATTATCTTGGTCAGACCAGATTGACCACATTGTCAGTAAGATGGGCAGGGGTATCGCTATGTCCAGAAAATGCTCTGTATATTGTCCAACTGCTATATTGAAAAACGTCGTCCAAAGTCTTGTTCTGTCTCACTTATATTATTGTCCAGTAGTTTGGAGTAGTGCGGCCCAAAAACATCTAAGAAAACTTCAAATTGCACAGAATAGAGCAGCCAGAGTAGTTCTGCACTGTTCTTTTCGCGCTAGATGCATATTAAATTATCTTGGTTAACAGTAGAGGCAAAAGTAAAATATAATCTTGTGTTGCTTATGCACAAGGTCATGGCTAATGAAGCATATAACTTTATAAAAGAAAAAATATTGTTTAGTGGATATAGTCATGAGCATGTGACACGCTCAGTCAGCAACAGGATGATGATTACTCCCAGCCCAAGGTGTAATTTTATGAAGAAAACTATTGTATAAAGAGGGGCTGCAGAGTGGAACTCACTTCCACCCAGCGTTAGGGAACTTAAAAGTAAATTTTCTTTTAAGAAAACAATAAAACAGAGATTACAGGTGTGAAAGTATTACCTATTTTATTTAATTTTATTTTTGCATGTTTGTTTTTGTTTTAAATTGTTTTGAATTACATGTTGAATAGATGTTGCTTTTGCATGACTGAAGAACATAATTCGTACTCATTTTAAATGTGTGTCATGGTAGCTAATATATCGTATAGCTCTTATAGATCTTATTGATGTATTGATTAATTGAATTTTTGTATTTTGATTTCTGTGGACCCCAGGAAGACTAGCGACCACCATAGTGGGAGCTAATGGGGATCCAAATAAAACAATAAAACAAAACAATACTACATTAGTCAACAGATTACTCTATTTCACACTGCAATACAAATGCTCAACTTTGAGGAAATGAACCGAAAATCACAATTTTTAAAGACCCCCAAAAATCAGAAATGGAGTTTTGTAGCTGTTTTAAGGCCATCTTCAAATTGACTTTTAGCATACACATTGAAAATGAACAGTCTTTCTCTTTCAGGAAAAATGGACAAACAATGCTAATGCCACATCTTCAAAATTTTGTCAAATAAAAAGCTCTCTATAGCACTAGAATGTCCAATGACATGTAGCATTAGCAGGAAATCGTTGTGTTGTTCAGGGCCGTAACCATTATAGACAATAATTACAAATGGCTAAATTGTCCTCACTAATATTTGATTTTTTTTATGCTACTCTGCTGCACTTCATTATGCACCGCTCTGTTTGTTAAAACATCAAGTTTCAAAAGTTACATTTTTAGCCACAACGGTCTAACAGGACTCGTCAATGTCAAATGATTGAGATGGCCAATCAAATCAAAGAGGGCGGGGCTTAATGTTCACAGAAGACCAGTGTTTTAACAGTGAAAGAGTGCATGGTTGGTAAAATGTAAGTAGCTAAACGTAATATTGGACAACTGTTTTACAATAGAAAAATATAATAAACTTTATTAATACATTAAGCAAACTTTATTAATACATTTTGCCATTTTAAATTGGAAAATATACTATAATTCACAATTCATGTAATTTATAACTGACAAGACAAGAAACGTTTTGCATTTGTGCATTAGTACATTAACAAGAGTGAATGTGTGCATATTTTAAAATAAAATAATATTATCAAATATTTCAAGTTGATTTCATCATAACGAGAACTTCTTTTACTGTTATTATTTTTTTATTATCTTAATTCCTTTCTAATCCTATAATTATTTAACTAAATTATTATTTAAATAAAAAGAGCAATTTGTTATGCTTTCTGTTTCTTTTCTTTTTTTTAATTTGATTAAAAACACAAAATAACTATTGCTCTCTAAAATAACACTAACTGGGTGCCACTTTCTAAATGAAGCATGCAATATAAGAAAATCATGTGACACTGTTGAATATTGTTTAAAACATTTACCTTTGTATTTCGGTATGACGTCCTTTTTAATAGTATGCAGTGTGCATTACAGTATCCTATCAAATCACTTCACAACAGCATTTTAATTGCAGATAAATTGCATATCAATATATTTTAAGAGATATCTGCCTGTTTGTGTCAAACACACAGTCAACATTCAAGGCTCACTCTTATCATCAATGGGGATGTGGAGTGGTTTTTAAGAGCTCATGTGAAGTGTGTGTGATGGCTGGTGTCATTTACATGCAGGTGTTTCAGTACCAAATTAGACCAACGCTCTTCTCTTCACTTTCTGGGAGTGTTTGCAGCCCACTCCACATTCTGCACTAATTATTCCTGCATTATTATCATCCTGTATTATAGCCTATATTTCCTCAAAGGAGCGATCTCCAGGTGCAAGAGCTCCTGACTTCTGCACTGCAGGTCTAACAAAGCCTTTCAGAAATTTGGAAAGAACGTAGAGGTGCAAAAGAACAGCTCAATGACTTTTGAGATTCATTGCAAATGTTGTAGAAGTTATATGATTTCTAAAAACTAGTCTGATTAACTTATCAGTTATGTCAGTCAATTCTTTGAACAAAGTGCGTGTGTGTGTGTTTGATCAAAAATACAGTAATATTGTGAAATATTATTACAATAAAAAATATATATATATATTTTTTTAATATATATTTTTTTTTTTATTAAAGTTGAATATTCAGCATAAGTACTCCAGTCTTCTGTATAATTCTAATATCAGGCTTTTTTTACTAGGAGCACTGTAGCCCCTTACTTATAAATGTATGAGTACTGGAAAAAGTTGTGTGAAGCACTTGAAAATCCTTAAAAGTGCTTGAAGTTCACTCTCAAAAGGCTGAAATGAATAATCTAAAAAACACTAGAATTCGGGCCCAATATGGTTACAGTTAGCATTACTACATTAAATCTATGGTGACTGTTGGTGATTTGTGGACTGAAAAGCCTTCTATAACTTGTTCATTCATGGAACAATGTTTCTCCTGGTTTGCATGTCAGCACTGTTTGATCTGATATGGTTTATAACAGAGAATTCTGTGCCAAATGTCAATGCTTCTGCTGATCACAAAAAAAGATATTTTGAAGAATATGGGTGACCAAACAGTTGATAAGCCCCATCTAAAATAAATAATATGGAAGTCAATGAGTCCCATCAACTGTTTGGTTACCGACATTCTTCAAAATACCTTCTTTTGTGTTCAGCAGAAGAGAGAATCTTATACAGGTTTGGGACAAATTACATTTAAAGACACGTTGCCTTTGGCTTGCTCAGTTGGGGATATTCAAATGAATTAACCAATCATTAATACCATTGATCAGCCTTACCAAACGTGGATGTTTTTTCCACTAAGAAACAAACATTGTCATGTTATTTTGATTGATACTGTGAAGCTGCTTTGATACAATCTATATTGTGAAAAGCACTATATAAATATACTTGACTTGACATTACACAGCGATGGAAGGGCAAAAAAAATGTGGACAGTTCTGAGCCCGGTCCGATCTGATAAAGCGTCCATCGTTCATGCTGCACAGGTTTCATTCTGCTTTCACTTCGTTTGCCGTTTGTCATATAACACAGAAATGGCAGCTCTTTTCAGTTGGGTTACGGTTAACTAACCCCAAATCTTAACCAGTGCAACGTTTAACAAAATTGTCGCACCGGCAGAAAAAAAGGTCACAAAATGTGACCATTTGATCGCAGTCTGGAGCCCTGAACATGCTAATAAAAAGCTGATTAAGACACATTTCTCATTATCAGTGTTGAAAACAGTTGCTTCATGTTTGTGAAAACTGATTTTTTTTTTCAGGACTTTTTAGAAAAGTCGAGAAATTTGTATAGAAATCTTTTGTTACATTATAAATGCATCCTTGCTAAATAAATGTATTAATTAAATGACTCCAAATGAATTTTGAATTGTAGTGTATTGTAATATTACTAAATAATAAAAGTCACATTGAGAATAACTGCTCAGTTCATTTAGCATGAAAATTAAGGAAAAGTCCTCATGCCTTTTTTTAATGTGTGTGTGTGTGTGTGTGTGTGTGTCCATGCACACGCGTGTTTGTAACTGTCCTGTTGCGTCTGTAATGACAGAGTCCCAGAATGCTCTGTAGCCAATTAGCCTGCCATAATTACCCAGACTCCCATTGAGCTGTCAATCAGAGAGGAGCTGCACAGGAAGTCATCCCTCCCTCTGTTAGCGGAGGAAAGTCTCTGCTGAGCCCTCCCCAATTAAACCCACTCTCACACTAATATTAGACCTGACTTAACCATCTCTCTCTCTGTGTGTGTTTCTCTCATTCGGTCTCTTTTACGTTACGTTTCGGCATTGGCTCTCCTGACATCTTTCTTTCTCTGTTATTGTCTCTCCACCTCTTCTCACTCATAATTGCAGAGTGCTCAGCGCAGACCGAAGCACATTTGTTTCAACAGATGTTTTCTGTGAAGAGCCACATACTGTTGTGTATTGCTGCACGCTGTCATTGCCTTTGTGGTTTGTGTTGCCATGTAATTCTGATAAGTGCACGAGGTAACTCTTCTCCGTCGCAAGCTTACTCCACAATCAGGTCTCAGTATTTCTAATGGGATTTATCAGGAATTCCGATATATCTTTTATATGAGCTGCTGTTAAATCCAGCTCAAACCAACTCCAAGTCAACAGAAAGCCAAAACTGACCTCATTTACTTGTTTTAATACACATTTTTGGTCATACCATACACAACTCATTGCTTGTTCTTCCAAAAACAAAATAACTTTGTAATCTTGCTGGTTTTTCAAACTAGTTTCTAGCTCTGTGATGTCTGCTGGTCTACTAACCTGGTTGAATTGATCTAGTTAGTTCTGGTACACTCTAAAAGATAATTCCAGCATTTAGCACGTTGAGTCTATTTTCTATACTGTTTGGAAAAAGAGTGGTGAAAATTTTGACGATGGGTCCTGTTCGACTTTTTAACTCTTTTAGAATCGCATCTGACCGCTTCAGAGTGGCTGTCTATGGGCATGTCTTGTCTATGGGCAAAAAATTGTTCCACTATAGCAAATAAAACGGATTTAAATCATACATTGCGCCAATATATTTGTTTTTAATCATCAACGAACACCACTAACCACTCGGTGAGTTGCACAGTTTTGAAAACGAATGTTAAGGGTTGTTTTAAGGACATGTTTGTGCATGCCCATAGACAGCCACTCTGAAGCGGTCAAGGCGATTCTAAAATAGTCAAAAAGTCGAGACCCATCGTCAACATTTCTAAGTTCACCACTCTAGTTATCCAAAACAAACTAGAAAATAGACTCAAAGTAAACCGAATGATCCTTTAAATATAAAGGTTTTCGCAGCAATGACATAAAATAACCATTTGGTGAACAGTTCTTAAAAGAACAGCCTGACCATTTAAAAGCTATAGGTTTTACTAAGGTGTTCAACCAACTAAACCAACTTAAACCAGCAAACCAGCTAACTTAAGGTAGTTTTAGTTGGATTTTCCATCAGGGAGACCATGCTTGAGGTTAATGTTACTGAATCTGGCTTATACATACAAGTACATGAAGCCCAAATATTAGAAAATCACATTTATTGCTGATATTCACAGAGGACCGTGATGAGTTCAGCACACCTCAGATCTTCACAGTCTTACCTCTGAGATGTTTTCTTGTACTTCCTCCTGAAACAAAACAAACACCATGTTAAAAACCTGCATTTGCCTACCGTTCACAATCATATTTTAATCATTTCTGTAATAATAAACACACATGCACACACAATCTACATTTTAAACCCTGCTGTTTCAGTTAACAGGAAACGTTCTAAGAACTTACGCTAACGTTCTGGCAAAGTATCCTCAAATTATGAATAAATGTTCTTCCTGTAACGTTAATAGAATGTTCGTTCAATGTTATCTGGTCTGAGAACATTCAAAAGTAACAATGCCAATGTTTGAAGAATGCTAAAATGGAATGTTACCTTAACGTAAAACATTTAAAAAATGGACGTTTGGAATGTTCAGAGAACATTCAGAAATAATGGCTTCATACTAAGAACATTTTTAAGAACTTGGAACATATTTAGAACTTAGAACATATTTTTGAGGCTAAGATCACATTTTAATAATGGTCTAGTGTATTTATAAATGTGTACCATTCTGTAAAGATGAATATTAATATTCACGAGCAAACCTCGTTATATTATATACTTTTAAGATTACATGGTCTCCACATGCAAAACACGCCCTTTCTGGTTTAAATAAATGAAATGGGAAAAATCTAATCTTTTCAGTTTTTGAGACAAGCCATTAAACCTCTTAGCCTCCATTAAGAATCCAAGCATTATGACTTAGAATACAGGCTGTTTAAAGCGCCACTTCTTCTGGTATGTATTTACGGTGTCCCTAACCGTCCATATATGTGTCTCCAAAAGTCCATTAACAACACAAGGACGGTGAAGCAATTAGTCAGAGGCGCACAGGAAAAACCTGATCTGCCCAATCATTACTCATTCCTGCCATGAGACACTATCACTGGTGCCTGAAATTGCTCGTAAGAGAAGGAAAGCTCTCTTTTCTTTCTGAAGTCTCCAAACACTATTAACTGCTTCACACCATTAAAGAGGTTGTATGCACACAAGGGCACATGCATTATCATGTCCAGATACTGTATGCGCACACACTCATGACAGCTGTGCATGTTTGCGGCTTTCAGTGAGATTAAATGCTGATGCGGTCAGATTTACCCACTGCAGTAACCTTTAACATCCACACATACAGCTGCTTCTACATGCACAAAACACTGAACACAGCTTAACAGCCTGTGAACTGGCCTGACGTCCTGGGACGGGAATGGTGTTATTTTGGCAAAAGAGCATGTTTTCCTCTGTTAAACAGAACAGCAAAAGTGCTTAATTCACTATAAAACAAATTCAATTTGTGCACATGCATATACACCAGCTGTGTTGTCAAATACATTATATGCACTTTTATGGTGCTTTATGATAATTTTTGAGCTTGACAGCAACAGGTTAATATCTGCTGTCATTTTAAGGAAAAGAACAGCTTTGATATTCAGCAAAATTCTCTTTATTTGGCTTTTGTGATCCACAGAAAACATGTTTGGATTAACTATTTGAATTGATTGTGTATGATTGTTTACATTTGTAGGCGAACTATTCCTTTCAAATATCTGTGCTCTGAATGTTAAAGTGAAGTATACAATATTTAACGAGTAAAATAAGATGGGAGGGACATGGTTTTGTCCATAAGGAATTGATTGGATTAAGAAAAGTGTCTCTGAATGACAGGTGGTTGGAGTGAAGGAGTTGAAATATAACTACTTGTTTACGTCAGCCGAAAAAGAAATTCATTTTAGAGGTGTAAAAAGTTATTATATATTTGGATGAAAGATTATGAAGACAGGCGTTTTCTTCTTTGGATTAACGTGAACTAATCAATAGGGCCAGAAACATGTTTTAAGAATCTAAATAGGGCCAATTTGATTTCATGTTGAAACACACAAACACACACACACACACACACACACACACACACACACACACACACACACACACACACACACACACACACACACACACACACACACACACACACACACACACACACACACACACACACACACACACACACACACACTTCAAACTCTTCAAACATAACATTAACAGAAGAAAGTTACTATTCTACTGCATGAAGGGAAGGGAGAGGAGATAAACAAGCCCGGCCCTCAATCATCTCTTTCTTGCTTTCATTCGCTTTTTCTTTCTCCTTCTCTCACTCGTCCTTTCTTCTTCACACATAGTGAGGAAATTGCTTTCATTTCCCGAGTTCTGGGACAATAAGAGACTTTTTCTCCAGTCTCCCAATAACAGCCAGAGAGAAAAACTGATTGACATTGAAAGAGATTCGTTTTTCTACAGATGATGGAGCTGTTTAATAAATATTTAATAAGAATTTGAAACATATTAATAAAAAGTCACCAACTCTCTGAAAGTCTGAAATGACCTCATTGAATAGTGAATAAAATCACAATAAAATGGTTTTATATGAACAATGACTGTAATTTAAAGAATAATATTTGTGAATATACATATTTTGCTCATTTAGACAAATATATTTTTACATTCTTTTTGTGTAAATCTGTCAGAAAATTAAGCCATTTTACACTCCCAAAAATGAGAGAATAAAGAAGGTAATTCTTCTAAATAAATTAGGACCATTAAGACTTTTTACATGTTGACATTTTTATGACAATGAAGATTAGACCAAAAAAACATCCTCATTATTATAATGGGGGGGGGCATCATTTTTTAAATAAAAATGATATTTTTTTAAATGTTTTATGAATAATTATTTGTATTGTTTAAACGTATTTGTTCATCATGTGTTGTACTGCGTTTAATTTATGCTGATTTAAATAAAAAGTGTGATTTTCAGTAATGGGAATCAACAACAACAAAAAAATTACGTCTTCATGAAAAACAGTCCTAAAACAAGCTTTAAGCTTTGTGCAGAATATGATTTATAATTTTGATTTTGGGATGGAAAGTGACCTTGACATGTTCACATGAGATACAGCCTCTTGGTCATCCTCTTAGATGGACACACACACACATACACACAAAACACAAGAAAACCTGTTGAAAAAACTCATACTCACAGTCCACGCAGTCGGAGCCAGATTTTCTCGATCTGGTCGGGCTGTAAGTACTTGAGCGACGTGCTTTCAAACTCCTCGATCTCTCTGGTGGGAGACTCCATGATGTCAAGACAAGGAAAAAAAACTTAATCCCAGAGCCGGAGCAGAGGAGAGCGATTCCCCTCTTCAGATGAGCTGTGGTCGGGACGCTGCAGTCATCAAGCCCTGTTCTTGCCTCCTCCTCCTCCTGTCCCTCGTGCTCCACTCCGGGCTGAGCACAGGGAGTGTGTGACGGTACTGCAGTACGCTCTCTCTCTCTCTCTCACTCTCTCTCTCACACACACTCACGCTCTCTCAAAAATACAGCGCAGTCCAGATTAACCCAGACTCATGATTTCACGACACGAGTGTTGGCGGGAGGAGTCGAGCATGACTAAAGCCTCCAGCGGGGATGACAGTATGATCAATAATGACAAACTGGGTCTCTTCCCACAGGACAAATCACAAATGACATCTCTTTAATATCTCAATTGTTTCTCCTAGACAGCAATGAGATTAAACGGGAGGCTTTTGTTTGAGTCTGCTGATGGGGAAAAATTTGCAAAGATAGCCTACTGTGGTGTTACAAATGTATTAAAATGTTTAATTTAGCTTCTAATACTATAGTATATAAACTGAAAAAGTTCTGTAGATTGACTTTAGCATTCAGCTGTTGAGCACGAGATGCCTGTTCTGTTCTGCTTCTCTCTATACAGCCGCCAGAGCGGTTTCTTTCTATTGTAAGTTAAATGAAACAGATTACTGAAACTCTTGGGGACTCTCGTGAGCTTTTGTCTCAGCAAGAGAGAGTCCTGGCATTCCTGTTCTGGAGTCTCAGTGTTTGAATAAGTTATCACTCTCGGGATAGGACAGGTTCATAAACCTATATACATCAGTTACATGCTTTGTTCATCACAATGTTAAGCCCTGCCCCTAAATGTGTATAAATTGCACGGGAACGTTTCTCTTAGTTAGACGAGATTGAGATGCTACAGCGAAGCAATAAAGAACATCTGCTTGAAAAGATACCTCAACGTCTCCTGGTCTGCGCTTCTGACTTTTCTTAAGAAGAAAATAGTTCTGAACAATACCAATCAAAAGTCAGAATTTCTCGAATTCTTCCAAGACTGAATGATTTGAGATATACTAGAAAACATAAATGTATGCACTCTTAAGTAAGGAAATGTCTCATTTGCTTATAGTTTTACTTTTTTTGGATACCATCTGCTAAATTTGTTTTGAAGAAACATCTTGAGACAATCTTACTTAAATGCAACATAATTTTGACATTTGCCTTTAGAGTTAACTTCATATGATTGGTGTGAAATTCGTCTTTCTTGCATTAAAAAAATATATATAGACGAAATTCAGAAGAATGAACATGCACGTGTCTGCAGATATTTTTTTTTAAAAAACTGAATGGTTTTTAACTTGGTAAAGTACGCTAAAAATGTGGTGCATATGGTGTAGGGGTGGTGAAAAAAATAGATTATTGATTAATCGCGATTATGTAATGAACGAGTATAAATCGATTATTAAATTTTCAAAAATCGATTTTTTTTTTTGTAAAAAATGTTATACCGAAAGTTGAACGTCACGAACGCGCCCAGTTCCAGTTAGCAAGCGCGTGTAACGGCGCCCGCGGCTCGCTCTCTCTCTCTCACACACACACAGTTTGATCGCGCACGCGTCTCTCTCTCCTCTCTCTCTCTCTCTCTCTCTCTCTCTCTCTCTCTCTCTCTCTCTCTCTCTCTCTCTCTCTCTCTCTCTCACCACACACAAATAGTTTGATCGCGCTCGCGTCTCCCTCTCTCTCACACACACATACAGTTTGATCGCGCTCGCGTCTCCCTCTCTCTCTCTCTCACACACACACACACATACAGTTTGATCACAACTTGATTACTCACAAGATAGTGTGTTGCATTTTGTCACTGTGTTCTACAGTATAAGCTGAAGCTACAGTAAGTTGTTCAAAAATGTTCATTTTGTCTTCTTAATGATTAAATTGGACAATTTTCTTCTAGAAAGACAAGGTGTTCAGGTGGAGAAAAACTTTTTCTTTACCTTGACATGTTTCAACTGCAACCTGCAGTCTTCCTCCACCTGAACAACACCTTGTCTTTCTAGAAGAAAATTGTCCAATTTCTACATTATGTTGGTTCTGATCTACTTCCTAAAGGAAATAAGCCTTTCTAAGCCCTAAGCGTCCCGCCGGCGGGACACCACCCCATAAAAAAAAATTCATAATCAAATTACTAAGCAACCACTGAATGTAATAACACAAAATAGGTATCATTTTAAAGCTTGGAATCTCAGCTTTTCAATGCACCTATCCATTTTATTCAACTCCTAACAGGCGCTGAGTTATTCCATTAGAACGGAGTGTACCACCCGGGGGCGCCACCTAGCTATGAAAAAAATTAAGTGTCATATTTTTCAAAACTACTGCATTGATCAACACAAAATAGGCATCATTTGAAAGCTTAGAGTCTAAACTTTACAATGAATGTAGCCATTATGATTATCTCCAAAGTAGTGCTGAGTTATTTGCTAATAAAATGAAAAATAAATAAATTATAATTTATGAGGAAGGGAAAATTATTATGTACCGCAATGTGTCAAAAACATCATATAGCTCAGATAGTCATGTGTCATTTGAAAGGTCTCATGGAGTAGAACACAACAAGCCCAATTATTTTGGGCTTTGACTAAACTTGAGTGAGTTTTTGTTAGTTAAGCCCTGCAAGACCCATATGTAAATAATATACTGATGTGGCATTCACGTGGCGTTTTTTCACTCGTAACTTCATGAAACATGGAAAATTGCACATCCTTATTTAAAGCAGACTCTCACGATTAAAAAGAGCCTAAAGACGCCATAATCCATCACTCAGATCTAAATATATTCCTCGTTATGTTATAACACACAAAAAACAGCACAGATGCACATGAGTAAAAAAGTTGCTTAGACTTGGCGTTTTTGCGGGTAACTTCATGAAACATGCTCCGATCGTTAAAAATGGCACATCTTTATTTACAACAGACTGTCACGATTAAAAAAAGACCAAAGGTACCAAAATCCGTCACTCAGATCTAAAGATATCCCTCATTGAGTTATAACACGTATAACCTCAGAGGCGCAAATAAGCCAAGTTAACAAATGTAGCTTTAAATTAGCATTTAGGCTTTTACCTTCATGAAACATTCTCCGATCGTTAAAAATGGCACATCCTTATTTACAGCAGACTCTCACGATTAAAAAGAGACCAAAGTCACCAAAATCCGTCACTCAGATCTAAAGATATCCTTCATTGAGTTATAACACGTATAACATCAGAGGCGCAAATAAGCTAAGTAAACAAATGTAGCTTTAAATGAGTTTTTACGCTGGTAACTTCATGAAACATACTCCGATCGTTGAAAATGGCACATCCTTATTTACAGCAGACTGTCACGATTAAAAAGAGACCAAAGTCACCAATAATCCATCGCTTAGATCTAAAGACATCCCTCATATAGTTCCTCATAGGCCCTGCAAGACCCATAGGTACACAATATACTGATGTGACGTTTTTCACTGTAACTTCATGAAACATACTCCGATGGTTAAAAAATTGACGTCCTTATTTACAGCAGACTCTCACGATTAAAAAGAGACAAAAGTGACCATAATCCGTTGCTGAGATCTAAAGATATCACTCATAGAGTTTCTCATAAGCCCTACAAGACCCATAGGTACATAATATACTGATGTGACGTTTTCTACTGTAACTTCATGAAACATACTCAGATCGTTGCAAATGAGACATCTTTATTTACAGCAGACTCTTACGATTAAAAAGAGACCACAATCACCATAATCCGTCACTCAGATCTAAAGATATCACTCATAGCTTAGCTAATGTGTGTCTGTGAGGTTATGTGTTATAACTCTAAGTAAACAACTGTAGCAATGACTGAACAAAAGGCTCCCTTTGTTCCAAGTGCTGTAACTTTGGATTACTTTATGCTATCATCATAAAATAACGATCCAGGTGCAGGCCATACATAGGGGAACATCACAAAAAAAGAATTATTTTGCTACCTTATTTCCTTCCTGAGTTATTGCATGTCAAATAAGAAATATATGTAATATTATTTAAAAAATAAATAATATTTTTGTCTTATCAGCAGTTTCTCAGAATTAGATTGTCCAAATGTAATAAAACTGTATATATTCTAAAATATAAAAAGTTTTCTAACAGATGATACCTACCTTATGACTCTCCTCTCTATAGTTTTGGAGTTATGAGTCTTTAAATGTGTGCATGTCACTCAGAAAACAAGAGTTTTATAAATGTCAATGACTGAACAAAAAGGCTCCCTTTGTTCCAAGTGCTGTAACTTTGGATTACTTTATGCTATCATCATAAAATGATCCAGGTGCAGGCCACACATAGGGGAACATCACCAAAAAAGAATTATATTGCTACCGTATTTCCTTCCTAAGTTATTGCATTTCAAATAAGAAAGATATGTAAATTATTAAAAAATAATAATAATATTTTTGTCTTTTATCAGCAGTTTCTTACCGTTAGATTGTCCAAAAGTAATAAAAATGTATATTTTCTAAAAATATAAAAAGTTTCCTAACAAATGATATCTACCTTTTGACTCTCCTTGCCATAGTTTTGAAGTTATGAGTCTTTACTTTTTTGTGTGTCATTCAGACAAAAAATCCCAAAAATGCCTTCAGGGCTTAAGGGGTTATTGTTTAGTTCAACTTGATGAGTCACAATGTGATGTATTCATTTCTGTGTTCTACAGAACATAAGCTACAAATAAATAATTCTGAAGTTATAACTACACGACGCAGAAAGTGCTTTGAGTTGTTGTTACTCAATAAAAGAGTTAAGTAATTCAGCAGCTGACTTTTTTTAATACTGCAATCACTTTGTAGTGTATTTTCGTTTACTGTTGTGAAATGGAAAATCAATAATCGAGAATCGTTAATAATGGAAAATCGTCTGTAATCGAATCGGGACTTCAATAATCGTAATCGAATCGAATCGGGAAATCAGACCGATTAACCACCCCTAATATGGTGTGAGATGCTGAAAAAAATCAACAAAACATGTTGCAATGGTCAAAGAGGTTCATCTAGCATGTTTACTTGAAACGATTAAAAAACAATTGTACTGGACTTGCTACTGCTAATACATACACAACACGCTGCTGTGAGTAAGTAAGGCCTGCTGCAGCTGTACAGATTAACACAGTCTCATCCCAAGAAGTCATATATTGACGTCTTGGGACGTCTTTTGACCATACGTCAATATCCGCCTTTTTAGGGTACCCTTAAACGTCGGTAAATGACGATCCTGGGACGTCATACAACTGACGCTTTACCTTTAACGTCAGTAGGTGACGGGGTAGGTTTAGGGGTAGGTTTAGGTCTGGGGTAGAGTTAGGATCCGATAACGTCATTTAACCGACGTTTAAGGGTACCCTAAAAAGGCGGATATTGACGTATGGTCAAAAGACGTCCCAAGACGTCAGTATATGAGATTGCGCTGTACATATCTATACAGGTGGAGCTGGGGAAGGTGGAGGGTTTCTGAAAGCACGCTGCACTGCTAGAGACAATGCTGACCAGTATTTGAAGTTTAAGCAGCGAGCTCATTGGCTACTGATACAGCAGGAACCAATCAGCTGTGCCCTTTAGAAAATGATGGGATTGCAAGCAGATTGAGATAAGGACCAGCCTGTGCCATCTAGAGTGCCATACTTTGTATTTTTGTATTATTTTTTTACATCTGCTTAATTTTTTTGAAGAAACATTGATACAAACTTACTTAAATGCAACATAATTTAGGCCCCATTTACACTGCATGGTTCAAGTGACCCAAATCCGATTTTTTCCTCTCATGTGGCACAGATCGGATATGACCCATGAACGTGTAAGCAGGAAAAAAACGCATTGATTCCGATTTTCTCAGATCGGATTCAGGCCTCACTCATATGTGGTAATAAATCGGATATGAATCGTATACGTGCATTTGCGTGTGCCATGTAAGCAGACAAATCGGATATTCCCCAGTAAATGCGAGTCGTACGTCATTAAAAAAGTGACGTCAACTTACTCAGGTGGACACCACCAACTGAGATCACATGACTTATTATAGGCACGATGGAGGACGAAGGACACACACAGTGGAGCAATGCGAGTGTTTGGGGCGAAGAGACAGTGCACGCAAAAATGCAGGGTTGTTACAGAAATAAATCCGTGTTTGAAGACATTTCACGAGATATGGGGAGGTACGGTTTTAAGCGCTCGTGGAGCCACCCTAAGATAAAAAGCTTAAAAAACAAATACAAAACGAAAGCAAAACACTGGATAATTTTATTCGCATCTGCATCCATTGTATTTCGTGCTGTTTTACTTCCTTTTCCGGGTCAGAACGTCTACATTTGGTAGTTTCAGCAGTGTATAGTGTAAATGCAAAAATCGGATACGGGTCACTTTTAAAAGATGATGTAAGCGGGTCGTCAAAAAAAAAACGGATATAGTCAGAAATTCGGATTTGGGCATTAAGACCTGCAGTGTAAATGCAGCCTTTGACTTTCCCACTAGAACTTTTGGTTTGTTTGCCATCAGAGTTTTGTTCATTTGACTGGTGTGAAATTTGATTTTGCATTAAAAGAACAGGCCAAACGTACAACAATGGACCGGCATGAACTGTTTTTAACTTGGGAGGACATCTTAAAAATGTGGTGCTTATGATGTGAGATGCTGATAAGACAACAAGACATGCTGCAACAGTCATCGATGTTCGTCTAGCATGTTAACTTAAAAAACAATTAGCAAAACAATTAACGATTGTGCAAATGGACGCAAAAACACGCCCCTTGGCTATGAAATAGCAACCAAATAACATTCAGGCATCCTATTATGCTGGAGAGAGAAAAGACAGAGGAGGAAAAAGAGAAACAGAAAAGCAGTTAATGACACAAACTGTGACTGGAGAGATGAAGAGGCCAATCAGCCTGCAGCTGTAAAGCGGCGCATCAGTGGAGTGAGATTATATGCCACCCCACTGTCAGATACGCATTAACACAAACATGCACACACTCACATTCGGTTTACTAAATGACCCAATTATTGCTCAATTTCTTTCAGAACTCGCAGATGATAAACAAATTCGTCATGACGATCAGGAGATAACTTCATAACAAATAAATTCATAAATTCTATAGAATATACACTGTAAAAAAAGTTAACTCATTATTTTGAGTTATCTTTTTGCATGGGTTTTTTTTAGTTTAACTAACTTATTTCGATAAGTTGAGGACAAGAAAACTTAAAATTTCTTGTTGTCTGGACAATCTAGTTAAAAAAATAAGTTGAAATAACTAAATTGCTAAAATATTTTTTACAGTGTAGGAGCATTATCAATTAATTCTCTATAGTAGCTGAGCTTTATGGAAGTTTAACATCTCAATTGGCTCTCCAAGATGGCAGATTAAATGGAGACTCTCACTTTTTAGATTTAAACTCATGAATCTTTTCTAAATTTTCAAACTGTGTTCAGATATACACTACTGTTCAAAAGTCGGAGTTAGTCAGTTTTTTAGTTGTTGTTGTTTTTTTGTTTTGTTTTTTAAGGAAATTAATAAATATTCAGCAAGGATGCGTTAAATTGATCAAAAGTGGCAGCGATGACATTTATAATGCTTCAAAAGATTTCTATTTCAAATCGTTGTAATTTTGAACTTTTTTATTCATCAAAAAATCCTGGAAAAATCTGTCAGTTTTCACAAAAATATTAAGCAGCACAGCTGTTTTCAACATGATAATAATAAGAAATGTATCTTGAGCAGCAAATGAAAGCTCATGTGACACTGAAGCCTGTATTGACACTAAAAAATGTATATTAATAAATCCAAATAAATGCTGCCTTGGTGAGTATAAGACTCTTTTATTAAAAAAGCATTAAAAAATCTTAATGACCCAAAACTGTAAAGTACAAAAGACACTACAATCTACATTCAAAAGTCCTAGGGCCAGATTTACTTAAAGCTCGGTCCGGTGCAAACCCTCTGTTGGCGTTAACAAACTACTGTCAGGATTTACTAAAGACACACAGTGAAAAATTAGCACTGAAAAGTTGTGGACGGGGTTATTTTTGCGGCTGACTTTATTGCATATGCATTTGTTGGAGTTTCGCTTTCAGACACAATTTTAAGGTGATTTAATAAGGTTTGCGCTAGTCAATTTACTGGTATTTGCACCATAATTCACCACCCAAAAAAGCCTGACTTAATCCAGATGCTAATTGCATTAGTCACTATGGAAATGATCCGGCTGCGTCTGTTCTCTTTAATTTGAGCGTCGTCAGTAGATCATGCGCTTAACTTTCCACTCCCATCTGAGCTTACTTTGGAATTGCGCTCTCATGCTAATTTGCAAAAAATAATTCAAAACTAATCTTTCTTAACTGCTAAGAACTTAAAAATGATAATAGTGTACTTAGCAGTAACAGTTTAGCTTAAATGTTTATTGCAAAAGCATCCAGTACTCTATACAGCAAATGTTGTTTTTATTATAGCATATTCATCTGAATAAAAACATCAAACTCTAATAGAGTCGTAAAACCACGCTGGGGTTTACTTATGTTGCCGTGCACTGCTCTTTTGAAAAAACAATTGATTACGTTCTTCCCTCTTTTCGTTTCTTGTGCTTTTGTATTTTCCATCTGCTTCACACAATGGGGCCATTACATAATGGAGTTTCCTGAACACCTCGAAAATCCAATAAGGCTGAGAGCAGGGCTGACCGGCCTGAGACTAATGCAGAGATCTAATTCCTCACGCTGGAAATGTTTTTTCTCCAGGGAGACATTCGGGACAGCTGTGATTGAAAGCCGAGACACAGCATCAGGTTAGTGCGGCAGATTTCCCCAAAACGTTCTGGTGTGGGTTGGTAATATTCAGAACAAAATTAGTTTTGCAATAATGAGAAGAATACTATAGCTGTAATGTAAGATATAAATCTTAATACAAAAAGTGTATCAGTTTATTAAAAGTAGTAGACTTTTAATACAAATACTATATCAATTCTCAGAGAGAGTTCTGTGGAAGGAAGCCTAAAACTATCCAATAACATTTCCATTCATTTCAATGGGACATTTTTAGGTCACTTTGAGAGTTAAATGTCATGCGAGTAATCATCGCAGGATAATGTCATGACAACACTCATTGGCTGATGAGAAACCCTTCACTAGTGACTATCCTGATGTGAGCAGAAAGGGAAAAATAAGTCTATTTCAGACTTTAAGAGCCCTCCAAATAAGATCTGTCACTGGTAAAGCAGCTATAAAATAATTAAATTATCACATATAGGTAGGTATATCTTGCACACAAAAAAAAAAAATAAGAAAAGAGATAAAATATGAATACAATTAAATAACTAAAAATCTAAGTAGGTACATAAACAAATAAATACAATAACTGGGTGTGCAGTTCCTTAAAGGAACACTCAACCGTTTTTTTTTTTTCATATTAAACTATGTTATTCCCTTAACTAAGACGAGTTGATACATACCTCTCTCGACTCGCGTGCGTGCGCTCAATCGCTCTGGTGCGCGGCGACACTTTGATAGCAGTTAGCTTAGCCCAGTTCATTAATTAGGATCCAAACAGAGATGAATCATTCAGGATCACTCCAGGATAATTCAGGAGTGATGATATTACTGCGCCGAGTCGAAGTGCTCTCAAGTGCTATTCCGTCATACATTATAGTTATCCATTTTACCCGCTTAGAAAAGCGCCACGTTTTATTTCGTGTCACCATTCTTGGTCGTGTACCTACTTGTGTAACTGTATTTAAATAGGGGAAACGTGGAGGTGTTTGGTCGCTTCTAACTTCATCTCTGTCACCTAATGAATGAACTGGGCTTTTAAAGTGTCTCCGCGCGCCAGAGCGATTGAGCGCACGCACTGAGTCGAGAGAGGTATGTATCAACTCGTCTTAGTTAAGGGAATAACATAGTTTAATATGAAAAAAACGGTGGAGTGTTCCTTACACATAATCCTGGTGTTTAGGACACAGACACACATTCCTATCATTATGATGACATATAATGGTTTTTATATTGAGCTTGTGACATTTTCGATCCCCTAACCCTAAACTGTCATAGTTAAAAGCGCAAAACAGGAAACAACAACTTAACACTGGTCTGCCTGCAGTTGGTTTGCGTCTTTAAGCTTTGTATATCTTTCTGTTTTAAATCATTATTTACTATCAGTCCCTGTTGTGTATACTGCTAAATATAACTTACTCAACATCACATATTAACCTTACATCGCTAGCTTCAATCTAAATCGTTGCTAGCACAACACAATAGTAATTCGCTAGCCTGTTAGCGCTCTTTATTTATTTATTTATTTTGCTCGCGCCATCAAATAACTGTGGTGAGTATCAGTCAGTCAAACAAACACGGTGAGTCATGTCATCTTCTCCTCTTATTGTGACTTGCACTTCATGTAACATGTATAGTATAGCCTTCTCTGTCAGCACAGGTTTATATGTGATAAATACAGGGAGAAAGTCAAGCTGACGGAGAAGATTTCAGAACTAGAGACACATCCAAACTTTAATTGAGGTTAATTGTAAGAGTGAGAGAGCTTTAGATAGATACTGCTTTGGATGTGATTAGCTTAGAGAACACTGTACTTATACGGAGTTCTCACTGTACTTATATATTTTTAATAAAAAATAGTTTAGTACTGTTTGTTTATTTAACGATTTGAATTACAAGACATAGTCATGTCCTCATTATGTAGGGGGTGTGGCCTGAAACCTAAGGGTAGGTAATTCAGCCTGGAATTTTGTCTTGGGTGGAGAGAGAGATACGCTAATATTTGAGTCGAGCAGCACTACAAATGACCATTTAAATAGTCAATTTAACTCTAACCGTCCTGTCCGTTTATCTCTCTCCCTGACATACTCTTTCGGTTTTTGCCTTCAGGTGCTACAGCTCTACCTGTGTCTCCCTCCCTGCTGTTCATTCCTGATGATGATGATTTCTCTTTCAGAGGCCTTTCAATTGGCGCTTTTCCACTGCATGGTACGGTACGGTTCGGTTCGGTACGGCACGCTTTGGCGCTTTTCCACTGCATGGTACGGTACGGTTCGGTTCGGTACGGCTCACTTGTGGTGCTTTTCCACTGCATGGTACGGTACGGTACGGTACGGTACGGTGCGCTTCGGCGCGCTTAAATGGTACCTGATCTGTTGAGGTTCCAAGCGTACCGTACCGGTACTAAAATGTGACGTGAAACACTGCAGATCACTGATTGGTCAGACAGACAGACAGAATCGTCACTACCAGCGTCATTGGATTTGCGACACGAGACCGCTATACAGAGTCATATAACCAGTAGACAACAGCCAACACGGTAGCACCTGTGTTTTACTTACTTGAAAAAAAAGAAGAGATCAACACTTTAAAAAGGAAATGGCTGAATCGTGGTCGAGGTGCAGACAATCCTCTCGTTGGTTGCCTAGGAGCGGGTCCAGCGAGAGCTGGATGGGGCAAAACAGAATGAAAAAGTGTTCCAAGTAGCAGCTAGCTCAGCTCTTAGCCGCACACGGCTATCACCGGACCTACAAACAGTGTAACGATCAGTTCCACCCACTTTGAATGGGTACTAACTGCAGTGGAAAAGCAACCGAGCTAGCGAACCGAACCGTACCGTACCGAGTCGTACCACGCAGTGGAAAAGCGAAGCCGAACCGAACCGTTCCGCGCCGAATCGAACCGTACCGAACCGAGCGTACCATGCAGTGGAAAAGCGCCAAATTACCTTATGCAGGAGATAATGCCAGGCCAAAGTCTCAAAGACACATCACCGCTGGCCTGCTTTCATCTATGGAGAAGCTCTCTGTGTGCTGCACATGCGAACAGTCGACTCTGAGCTCTTCAAAGGTAATGTTTGAAGGCGATTGCTCTTTCTGCTGCCTCAACTCAGTTCTTTTCTTTTAAGTGAGGTTTATAGTGTATGTGTGTGTGTGTATCAGGAGGCTGAGAGCGTCTAACGTCAATGACGTCACCTACTGTGACCTATCGCATTATCACCAGACACATGAAACTTGACCAGGGGCATCTCAAATAAACACTGCCAAATCTAATCAGCTTTTCTCATGAATATTAATAAGCTGATGCCATGTTGTAATGTATTATTACTTAACACCATCTTGGTTTGCAACTCACTTGGTTTTGGAACAGAGCTTTCAATTGAATTATATATTTGGACCAGACTGACAACCCAGATATTATTGCAACAAAAATAACAATTCCCAAAACTCAGACACTAATAAGCTACATTAGCCTGTTTCTTGGCCCTAAAGGAGTGGTCTCTAGATGCTCACCACCAACAAGTGGTTCTTTAAACCGTTTTAAAAGTCTTTGGAGCTCAACAGAATCCAGCAGACATCACAGCCTACAAAGGTAAAAGTCTCTCAAATGTCATAGGTCATTCCCAGCAGCCCTGTTGACAGAGGAAAGGTCTCACAGGAGGACATTAGAAGGTCTCTCTCCAATGCACAACTCATTTCAACTGAATTTGAAAACACCAAACCAAGAGAGAAACTACAAACCATTTGTGGACTATCTGCGGCATATTGCACACAAAAAATGACAAGAACTTAATCTAAATATATACTGTGGCAGAGCAGCTTATGGATAGCATGAAGGTCTGAGAAGCCAAATGAGTCAGAGGAGGGTTTAGATAGAATGAGTCAGAGATATGAAAAGTTTCATTGAGTTCCAGTGAATGATTTAAAGTTTGATATTTTCCTAATAGATTCCTATCCCTAAACCTACCCATCACAGGAGACATGCTGCATTTTTAATTTTTTAATAAAACATTTTTTTTTATGTTTTTTAAGCCATTTGATTTATGAGGACTTTTGACATGTCCTCATAAACCACCCATAAGTTGTAATACCAGTGTAATACACATGTCATAATACAAATTTGTGTCCTCATAAATCACATAAACCAACCAACCCACACACACACACAGATGAATGGCTCATTTCAGGTTCTGATTTAAAGTGTTTCCAACAGAAGAATGGTAACATTATTCTTTCAATCATCTGTCGGCATCTGATCCAGAGGCTTTAATGAGAATTTAACAGAGTTAATATAACAGTAACAAATATTAAGAACATGCCATGTGACACGCTGAACAAATTGAGACATCTCGCCTGTAAATGTTACAAATCGCTTGTGTCACAGTACATTTGCCAAAAGAGAATTAAGTGATCACTATTAAGATCACACATGCTAATGAGGGCCGTCTGAAGGAGTGATTTTAGCACACTGGTGCCAAAGTCATTCTGAAGTGCTACATTATGAAAATTTTACTTGCCCATTTAATGACCAAAATCAAATGAAAATTTTAACAACAACAGGGCTACATGGAAGGATTAACGTCCTCCTGGGGAAAAAATATATTTTTACCTTTAGAAGAATGTGTGGACGTGCGTGTGTGTGTGTGTGTGTGGTGCACGTGTGTGTGTGTGTGCGAATGCATAAACACTAACACTGCCTGTGACATATGACAATTTCACATTGACTGTAATTTATCAATTATCTCCTGACACGCTGACCTTGGCTAAACTACTGTATTTTAAGTCATAAATCGAGTCAACTAGCACTGGTGACTTCCCTGATGTGAGCCGTCACTGATCAAAGACGACTGTATATGCTAATGAGGCCTTTCCTCTTGACCTCTTTATAACCTTCGGCATGAAGTGGCAAATTTCATATCCATCAATGGGTTGCTGCCTAAATCGATATTAGAGCTGATGAAGAGACCAGATCCACAGTCCCAATCAGACCACCAGCTGTGTACAATATTACACTCTTAACAAGAATGAATGAATCATTACTATTATTATTTCAAAAAGGAACAAAATCGATGCAAAATCGAAGACATGCTGACAATGATTTGCTACTTGCTTCTTGTTCAATTTTGCCATTTATTAGAGGGAAAGGACATTTTCATTTTTCAAAGCATTTTAAAATGTGTCAGCAATATTTTTGGTCTGTTTTAATAAAACAGAAAGATCTGCGAATGCCACTTTCAAGACCAGAGTTGAAATTTCCCACTTCTGACCTCAAGAGAAATTAATTTTCTTATGTCATGAACATAAAGTGCTTGATTCCAAATTATGATTTTCGATGAGTTTGGATCAGGATGATTGATCTTTCCTGATTTTTCCAAGTAAAATCTCTGACTTTGAGTGTCATTCCAGTCATTATTTTGAAGTAAGGAAATTTTATTTGTCTGGAAAACAAGCATATAGATGATCTCAAGTTCAACGCTAACACACATGGGTTGAAAAGCATTTCAGATTGCATGGAAAAAGAACACTTAAAGGATACTTCACACTCTTGCTTATACATATAATGGCAGTGAATTGCGACCAGCATAAAACTTTTTAAGAAGCCGCAAAATAATCACAAAATGATCCTATCCTATAATTAAATACTTTAAAATTAACAACAATATTGGTGTATCCAAAAGGTCAAAGTTTATAATGTTTTTATTTATAATTTCTATCCATATTATTCATTTATGATTTGTTCCATTTATGATTTTATCTTTAAATGTATGTATTCCTTAATTAAACTTCATATATTCACGTATACTCATTATTTTTACTCATTTATGTTAATCTTTCACTCTATTTAATTTTTATTCATTTAGTATTATCCAAGAATATGTATATTGTACTCATATTCTCAAAAAATGTTTCAGTTGTATTGACAAGTTGTGTTGTATTGTATTGACACATTTCAGTTGTATTGTATTGTATTGACTATTCAAGATGACTTTGGGAAATGAGTGAATGAAACTAGAGAAAGATAACTGCAAAAGTAGAGAAAATTAGTGAAAGTCTATTAATTGCTCTGCCTCAAAAACTGTTTTTTTTTTTTTTTTTTTTTTTTGCTTGACAAAATGGCACTTAAACCAATCAATTAATCTTAACTTGGGTTTTATGAGTAAACAAGGCGTATGCGAATAGTAGATTACTAGGTTTTTATATAATAGGTGACTGTGTAAAAGGACCATCTCAGTATTTGCAAGCAAAGATGGGTCATGGCTCACCACTAGGTGCAAAATGTCATGAGAGAATTGTCAAACAATAAAAAAAATCACATTTCTTAATGCAAGATTGCAAACAATTTAGGTATTTCACATCTACTATGTATAATATTGCAAAAAGATTCAGGAAATCTGAGTACATGTAGTGCAAAGCAGGAAACCTCTGTTAAATGTGTATGACCTTTGAGTCCTCGTGTGGCACGGCATGAGAAACCATCATGCTACTCTATTAAACATTGGTACATTGGAAAACCGTTGTCACTTAACACAGTCTGCTGTTGCATCAAGGAATGCCACTTGAATCTCTGTTACACAAGTAAAAAGCTATACATCAGTTCTATGCAGAGTAGGGGTGTAACGGTACACAAAAATCACGGTTCGGTACGTACCTCGGTTTTAAAGTCACGGTTCGGTACGTTTTCGGTACAGCAAAAAGAAAGAAATGCCAGAGAAATGTCCTATTTATTAAAAGAAAAAATATTTTTTATATAAGTGTGAGTTTTTCTACATCTTGAAACTCAGGTTTAAATGGGGGTAATTTTTGAAGGATGAATAAATAATGTTTTGGTCATCACATTAAAAATAACATTTAAATATATATTTATATAATATTTATATAATATTTGAGTTTTGAAGTGCTGGAAAAAGATGTGTGAAGTACTTGAAAGCATTTCACTATTCCAGCCAAACTGGTTACAATTAGTGTTACTATGGTGAATGTTGCTGATCTGTGGACTTAAAGCCTAACGTTATCAGACTAGTTCATTCACGGCACAATGTTTTTCCTGGTTTCCATCTCAGCGCTGAGATCTACGGTTAATAACAGAGACATGTGAACGCTTCTCACTAGATCTCGCAGCGATGTTATTACTTCAGTGGCGAATTCAAATGCTTTCTTTACTGGATCTCTTATCGCTGTACAGTAGCCTAGTAACAGTGTCGCTTGATCGAGATCGGCTCGCGCTCATAGAGCTCGCGCTGCACAGATCTATGTTGCTGGCCCGAACTGATAAACGGTCCGTGAACCGTGATGCACAATATAATGAGTAGCGCAGTTTCGTTCCGCTTTCATTACGTTTGCCATGTGATGTTGCGATACATTGTGGTGGTCGCACTCGCGCCAACGCGGATTTTGACGGCAGGAAAAAAGGACCAAGGAATCGTTCGGTTTGTATGCGTACCGAACCGGAAGCCTCGAACCGAAACGGTTCAATACGAATACACGTACCGTTACACCCCTAATGCAGAGAAGCTGCCGAGTTCTCCGGGCCCGAGCTCATCTCAGAAAAGAGAATATGTGCTGTGGTCAGATGATTCCACGTTTCAGTGTGTTTTGGGGAAAATTGGACATCAGGTTCTCAGTCCAAAAGATGAGAGGGACAATCCAGACTTTCATCAGCGACATGCTCAAAAGCACACATCTGTCATGGTATGGGGGTGCATCAGTGCAAACGGCATGGGGGAATGGGTTTTGGGATTGTACAGAGACATAAACTGCCATCAAGATGACATCTTTCCTGGGAAATCCATGGTTATTAGAGCAAGACAATGCCAGGCCTCATTCTGCACGTGTAACAGCAGAGGGGTCTAAAGCTGTCTCCTATTGAAAACGTATGGCCCATCATGAAAAAGAGAATCAGACAACTACGGCCACGGACTGTTGAGCAGCTGTCTTCTATGAGGCCAAAGACTCCACTTGCAAAACTTCAACAATTAGTATCCTCAATTCCCAAACAATTAAAATGTGTAATTAACAGGTGATGTGTGACATAGTGGTAAACATGCCTTTGTCCCAACTTTTTCAGATTGTGTTTATTTATACTTACAAAATACAAATAAGTTGGTGAATGAAAACATTGGAAATCTTTTCTTTGTACTTTTTTTGTCAGTTTTGTCAGTGAAGAGAATTAGCAAAATCACAGATTCTTGATTATATTGTATTTTACAAAATGTCCAATTTTTTTCTGGAAATGGGGTTGTAAAGAGTGTTAGTTAGAACAGCAGTTGGATTTTACAATGTACTTGTGTCCTTCCAACTACTGTCTGATCATTTCTCAGAATTAGTCATTCACAGTACTAGGTGTTCTTTTCCGGAAACAGTGTTTTTATGATAAGATATGATATTTAAAAATGATTGCTTCGCTGTCTTTGTTCTAAAGGTGTCCAAACCACACCTTTTCATCTGACCGGTCACGCCGACCGACCGCTACACCAACTATGATATAATGGTAATGGATAAGTCTGTTTGACCTTTTCTTATTACACTAAAACATAAGCTTAGGAACATAAGTTCCCTGCACGGGCGTAATTTCCTATGGGGACAGGGGGGACATGCCCCCCCCCCCCCCCCCCACCCACTTTTCAAAATCCCGTTTGTGTCCCCCCCACTTTCAAGTTCGTTTGTTACGATTTTTTTAACCGCACGCCGTCATCGCCACGGAGCAGGAGTGCCGATGCGCGCGTCCGCGTCCAGGTACGTCGCGCCCACATAGTCCACACTCTAAAAATAGCTCACTGAAAGTTCTAATGAGCAGGAAAGAGAACTGGATTCAGGCAAAGAACGTATGATTCAGGCGAGCTGTCTGTGCGTTGCGTGCGTGTGCGTCAGGACATTCACAGACAGCGCGCCAGAATCCAGTTCTCTTTCGCGCTTGAATAATAACACGCACATTAATGCCAAAATGTCCGTTTTATCAATTGTATCCTCACAAGAACAGTCTTAAACGAGTTAAATAAAATCTTAAATGATTAATGAAAGTCATGAGAAAATGAAATGTAAGATCCTGTCATGCAGCGTCAGATCTTAAAGGGACAGCAGCCAATTCTGTCTATCAGTAAAGTTAACTAAAAACCTGTTAGTCCGTACCTGTTAGTCAGTCAGGAAGGGCACAGGTAAATATAACATTATGGGTTCATGTGAGGATTGTTTAAAGTTAATTTAAATTAAAAGTTGTTATATTTTTGAAGCCTAATGAATGTTTCAAATTTGGAGGGAACAATCCTTTTCATAGAGACATCAGTAGCTATATTAATATCAGTGATACTGGCCTTCATTCATAAAAAGATGCGGTAACACTTTATTTGAAGGGGTGTGCATAAGACTGACATGACACTGTCATAAACATGACATAACACCTGTCATGAACATGAAGGAGTCTTTATGAATGTTTATGACTGTTGTCATTAAGTGTCATTCGGTAAATTATGACACTTTTAATGCAAAGTTGACATTGTTTAAAATGTCTTTGTTATGACAACTTGACATTAACAAAGACAAAAAATGTCTTTGTTATGACAACTTGACATTACCCAAGACAAAAATGTCTTTGTTATGACAACTTGACATTAACCAAGAAATCATAACCTGTCAACCTGTCACAAATGTCATAACAGGTCTAATTATCAAACTTAAAGCATTTCGCTGTGTAATAACCCTTAATGACATCTTTATAACTAGTACAATGTGTTTCACTTTACTTGAGGACAGGTAATATTCATGACACAGTTATAATGGTGTCATGACGGCCAAAGTTGTGACAGGTTGACAGGTTATGATTTCTTGGTTAATGTCAGGTTGTCATAACAAAGACATTTCTGTCTTTGTTAATGTCAAGTTGTCATAATCAAGACATTTTTGTCTTGGGTAATGTCAAGTTGTCATAACAAAGACATTTTAAACAATGTCAACTTTGCATTAAAAGTGTCATAATTTACCGAATGACACTTAATGACAACAGTCATAAACATTCATAAAGACTCCTTCATGTTCATGACAGGTGTTATGTCATGTTTATGACAGTGTCATGTCAGTCTTATGCACACCCCTTCAAATAAAGTGTTACCAAAGATGCTATTAAACAATTATTTAAAATATACAGTTATGTTGTTTTTACATTACAGTGGAAATTGGGTCTCACATAATTTCAATTTTATTTACACACAAAACATTAATGGTGAACATTTTTGACTTTATAAAATGATTCTCTCAAGTCTTGGCAACCGGCCCCTATTAAACAATTTAAAAAAAGTAAGAAATCTTTTTGTTATTCATAGTTTAGTAGCCTACTTTTATTTTTGGCAGAATTTATCATTATAATCAACTTAATTATTTCCTGGGACCTGGATTTTGTATCACCATAGTCCCTACATATATGTAAATGCAGGAAATGGGATTCAAATCGGAAAAAAAAAATCCCCCATTTTGTGTCCCCCCCACTTTTCAAACCAAAGTTACACCCTTGGTTCCCTGCATATATATTGTTGTGCTCTTCACTTCTACAGTACTTCTTCTCTTTTACTTCTCTTTTTATTCTTACTTCTTCTGTCTTACTTCTTTTGAGTCCTTCTTTCTTTATACTCTGATCTTCACAATCTTCATCTGTTAGATACAATGCGTTGGACTTTATTATAAACTATTGAATAAGATAGATCTTGTTTTTGTTTAAACCTTTACTTAATTAATTTGATGTCTTTATAATTTTACATTTTTACTTAATCAATTTGTTATTCCTTATTCAAATTAGACTTTTGACACAATCATTGCTTGCCTGCCTGGATCTCATTGCATCAAATATATTTAATTGTACCAATTTAGCATGTTAAATTGACAGCTTTACTTATTATGCGATAAATTACATTTAACTAACGCCCGGGCTGTTTTATCGATGTGTGCGGTTCTTTTCTTTCCATTTCAGGGTATTGTAATATCGACAGCAGTCAGACAGGTGCTTGATAATGAGTCCGAGCAAATTCCTTTTTAACCTCTGATACCGAATGCAACAGGTTATGCAAACAATGCCGCTAATGAGCATAACTACATTCTGACAACAGGCTCGGGAACAAACACGACATTAATAACAATCATTTTAAGGGCGGCCAACTCTCTGTTGGAGTGCGTCATGAATACTTCATGAAAATAATCAAATGCCACTCACACTAATGAGTAAATACTTAAAGCAGAGTCATTAGAAAAGTTATTTAATACATGTTCAAATCAATGAGGGTTATTTCTTATTATATGACATTTAAATGTTTTGTCAGCAGACATTGTATTATAAAGACTTTATGGAGCCGCGTTATGCTTTTTTGCACTCATGCATGCATTTTTTGCATGTTTAAAGGATAAAATTGCAATTATTTTCAGACCCACATTCTCTCATTTCACTCTCTCATAATACTGTGTCTTCATTGTTTCCAGATTGATCCTCTCCAAATGTTCCTTAAAAAAAACTAAACTGTGATACGTCACATGACATGTCGGTCAGTCCCTCCACCCTCCTACCCTACAAGAAGCAATAATCATACCCAATCTCAAAAACTCACATTTCTTTCACACTCAAAAGACATCTTTCTTCTCTAGTGGTGCACTACAAACAGAGCTTTCAGTGACATGCAACACCTGCCTTCATTAATTATCCCAGCACAAACCAAATAGCTCATTAGTGTGCTAAGCCTAACACTCATGCTCGATCTTGGCAACACCCCAAAATACAACTTTTTGGATTGTCTCAGCAGAGTCAAACATGCAGAAGGCAATAGTTTAAAAGTTATATCGATATTTAAACTCTTCAGTGATCCATCAACTAAGTAAGATTTTCAATTATCCGTCTCTGACTGCTACAAGAATTAAAAATAGTGTTCAGTGGCATTAGATAGAATAGAAATACGGTTCTCAATGGACACTGTTTGAACAAACTGAAGCATTGACGGTCAAACGAAATAGTCTGACTGCACTCTTTGGACCATAGTAGACACGTTGACATGGTTGATTACTTAGTTGGGTTTGATTCTATACATTTTTTTTTTTTTGCAATGCAGAAGTAAGCTACTTTCTGTGAATGTGCATCTACAGGTGTCAGGGTCTTATTTTGAGTTTGGTGACAGAATCCTGACACTCATGTTGTTTGTCTTGTCCTTGTGTTAGCGCAACTTTAAAGTTGTTCTCTGGGCTGTGCGCTCATGTTTTTTTTGTTTTTTTGTGAGCACCTGGCTTCCGTCATGTTTGTTTGGCTTTTGTTTGTTTCTGTGTGCCATGTGCTCTTTTGTTCGTCTTTAGTTTTAACCCTGCCCTCTTGTTACCTGATTATTGGTTTATTTACCCCACCTGCTCTTCCTTGTATTTCCTTCCCTCTTTAAGGGCCATTTAGATGACACCATTTTCAACTTAAATGGAAAACTTTTTTGATGCGTTTTGCCTGTTAATTTTTTTTCGCAGAGATTGTTTTGATAACGTTGTCATTTGCACATGGAAAACGCTAAGGAAACCTTTTTCACTTTTTGGTCACGTAAACATACCCTTATTCTTCCTTTCTTCTCTGTCCTGTGCCAGTTCATTGTGGATGTATTCCCGTTAGGTCCAGTCGTGTCCAGCCCTTCCTTGCCCATTCCCGGTCTGTTTTTCCACAATTTAATTTTATTTTTGTTACAAATAAAACCCAGTCAATTTCTCTGGATCTTTGAGTCCTCGCCTCTTTTCTGAACCTCTCCTGACAATATGTAAATAACTAGAAGTGCAGTAAACAGTAAAACTGTTTACACTACAAACAAGTGTTTGATTATGATAATAAAATATAACCACCAGCAATATCAAGCAGCATAATTGCCTGTTTTTGTAAAGCAAAATAACTGGAAGCAAGTAACACTGGAAGCCTTGCATAATCAAGTTATTCATGTTCATTCACTGCATTCAATTAAAAATAATTTGCCTTTTACAGAAAAAATTCATGTCATCAAATGAGTCACATCTACAAATTAAGCCAGGTTGAATTTATTACCATTTATGAACACAAACCGTTCTGGAGCCCACTTGAATGCATCTCAGACCTTCTCAAGTGGACTGCAGCCGGTTTCTTGGTGCTGCAGTTTGCAAATACCCTAAAATAATTCTTGATATCAGACATAAAAATGTTCAGGGAATTTCAGCTCTGCTTGATCCACTTATGATATGCTCAGCGGTGCTAAAGCCTCAAGTGTTCTCAATCCAGTCAACTAATGCTCTGACACAACTCCATCTGTAGAGTAAGCAGTGAAAACTAGCAACAGACTCTGCCGGTCAAAGTGAAGTTGACCTCATCAGAAATTCAGGTCATTAACTTAATATGACAGCCATGTTCTCATCTACTATGACTTCGAATCTTAAGCTAAATCTTTAAAGAGATGTCCTATATATCAAACGCCTTACAAGTAGACAATTCCCACTTCTTTCTAGTGAACCAGCAATCTAGATGTACCACC
>CM070823.1:7261766-7416766 GCA_036326025.1 Chrosomus eos
AACGCATTAAACGGCACTTAATTGTAACATTTACACTCCTGATCTAATCCTAAGCAAAGCATGCTGGGAACTAGAAATCCACTGGCCAGTTTCAGTCAATGCAACACAAATGATTCATGTAGTCCCAACACAAATGGTTTCAGTTAACTTAACATTTTACAAATTTAATTTCATTTAGCGTAATAAAATTTTGTGCAAATGACAATTTAGTAAAAAACTAAAGATTTGTGTTGTTTCAGCTTATTTTATTTAAATAAACTGAGCAAACAGCTAGAATAGTTTTTTAAGTGTACTATAACAAATTACTTATTGTTACTTAATTTTAGTATGCATTAACTGATGTTACCTTATTGTAAGTGTCACCCTAAATATTAATGAATGACTATTATTAAATAATTAATAAATAAAAACTTGCAACAAAATGGTTAAAATATGAAAATAAATTAGAGCCTAATTGAAATATTTTTAGAAAGCTATTCAAAATGACAAAAAAGCACAAACAAAATGACTAAAACAAACTAAAAATATTAATAATTACTATAATAATATATAAATTATACTAATGAGGTTAGTGATTTGAATACATAATCTCAAGTATAAGCAGTACTAGTAATGCATGCATTTGCATTATTTTATTACACCAACAAGATAACACACAGTTCAGTGCATTACTATGTCAGTGTAAACCTAGTCAGTGCACAGGTAAGTTCAAAGTGCAAGGGATTATTTTCATGTGTTGTAAGACTTGCTTCTGTGCATTCATGTAAATTGCATTGCCAGGAAAACCGGTCAATGAGATTGGATTTTGAGTACATTGCTCGAGCTGAGAAAAATCAGAACATGCATTAGTACACCAGCATTTACACCACAACATCACACAATTCCCATTAAGTGTCATGACATTCTGTATAGAGACCTAAATAGACCCAAACACACACACACGCTATGTTTCCCCAGCAGGCAAACCATTAAAAGCCCACAGAGTGACTCCGAGGTGGTCGTGATGCTTTAGCCAATCATCATTAATGGTTTGTCATCACGCTCCACTGGACCTGATTGACAACATGTCACAAAAATGAGCTTAAAGCACACTGAGCAATTGATTGCTGGGCTGTGTAACCATGACGACAAGCAAATGTTTGAAAATGCCATAGAGTGTTGTGATGAAATGTGGATCTGTGCTCAACTCGTTGGCTAGTTTATCTACAATATTAAAAGTGCGCTAGTTAAATAAATAGTTTTGCAAATCCAAAAGCTTTTTTTAAATGTCCTATATAAATGCATCAGGACAGAGACTAAAGAAAAGAACATCTCACACCTTTGTTTCCATCATAACACCTTTCCTGTACGACACCCTGTAACCGCGGTCCATGTGGGTGTGTGTTTCTCCGAAACAAAGGGCTGATCAACAGGACGGTGTGTTTGAGTATGGAAAAATGTACAGTCAGACGTTTATCATCTCAAAATAGACCCCGACAAGGTGATCAGGACCAAGACGCATTTATTTAGTCATAACGAAGTCCATGGCCTAAATCCATATTGATTTAAGCTAAAATAATGTTATTATGTGAGAAGAAAGACATGAAACTAGCGCAGATATGCTGGAAAACAATTGTGTGGGTCGATGGGCAATAATATTTAGTTATCATACCAAAATCAGACCAATCAGAATCGAGTATTCTTGAGTATTCTGAAATAATGTGGGCTGACGGCTTCCGCAGAAGCATGAGTTAACCTCGCAGCAGGTCTGTCTTTGATGGTTTATACGTTTTTGTTTAAAATAAATTTCCCTAAGGATAAAATGAAAGGAGTTTTTACTTCCGGAACCTCTATAGTGGCGTTAGAAAACTTTCATCACTGCTCTATCAGGCAATGACTTATAGACAGCGTTTGTGCATCAAGGAACCTCACAAAACTGACTTGAGACAGACTTCTGAGCCAGAGTAACGCTTTAATGACTACAGTAAAATAGAGCGAGCTTTGGTGAAAACGAAGCAAATATTTTAATTACATAGTAATTTCTCTCTGACACCAGAAAAGGAAAACTGGTCAAAAATGTACACTTTCACACAAACTGACCACCAACCACAACTTTCAGAAACCATCTTTAGGCTCAACTGTCACAGAATGTAAAGCACAGGATTGTGGGATATCAGAAGGATACATCTATGCTGCCTTCAAACATCGATCAGATCTCAGGAGACTAACTTTGGATTTGTCCTGATGTCTTACTGTGCGTCCTCTGAAGACTGCACTTTTAAGCTTTCGGACGCAGCCTATAATAGATGATGCACCCCCATTTTCCTTGTATAATAATATCTGTTAGATCGCTCTTTATTATCTCAGTTTTTCTCAGACACCAATGAGATTAAATGAGAACAAATTGAGATTCCTGCTGATTTTCACTGAAACTCCAGTAATATCACGTCTCTTCTAAGATGGCAATGTTTTAAACTGTGCACCAAAGTCTTTCCTGAAGAGTCAGCTGTATTAAAGTAAAGCTGAAATATTTTTTTTTATAAAAAGTAAACTTAAAATTGAAAAACTGCCAACAAAAAGTTGCCTTGGCAGCTAACTGAAATAAGTTGAAGCACTAAAATTACTAAAACTAAAATATAAAACAAATTGGCTGAATAGAAATATTAAAAAAATATAAAAATGACAAAAACGTAAATGAAAACTGAAAATACAAAATAATATAAAATATCTTATACATATTTATGCAAATTAAGCATATAGTATACATCTCCAAACTGTGCACCGAATAATAAGTCAAAGATCTTGATATGAACTCAAATATTTTCATCAAATTATTCCTTGTTCAAATTACAACACAATTCACATGGGAATGCGTTTATTTTCTCACTCTGCACTTGTACTGTAAATCAACAAGTTGTATTTGTATTTCTCCTAAGGAACTGCAGAAGACACACACCGGATTACATGAGAGCATTACATTTCATATGCCATGAAATAACACTATAGTTTAAGGTTGGTGTGTGTGTGTGTGTGTGTGTGTGTGTGTGTGTGTGTGTGTGTGTGTGTGTGTGTGTGTGTGTGTGTGTGTGTGTGTGTGTGTGTGTGTGTGTGTGTGTGTGTGTGTGTGTGTGTGTGTGTGTGTGTGTGTGTGTGTGTGTGTGTGTGTTACTCTGGTTGCTATGGAGTTGTTGTGCTCACCTGAATGGGTCTTTTCAGAAATCAGACACTCGCATCCTGAAATCAACAGATCTGTGACAGTAACGTCTAATCAAGAGCAATTCCTGGAGCACCAAATCAAATGACCGTACTGTACATTTGCTGAGACTGCAGTCGTGAAGGATTTCAGAAAGTAAAGAAGGGATTGTCCTTCACCAAATTTCCATCAAATCCTTATTCTGGCATCCTATATGTCTGATGTTATTGCACAGTTTCTTACCAATGGTGAAGCTGAATCCATCGATGCTGAAAGTGGCACTTCTGCCTTTGGTGAAGCCCTTTTTCCGGAGTCCGCTTCTGACATGTTCTCTGTATTTTGTTGAGTAAATCCCAAAGTTGAGTCGTTTGGTTCTCTCGTCTCTCAGATCTCTCTATCCTGACCTGCTCTCACACTACTCTACACTATTTTCTCTTTTTTCCCATCATTGTCGTCCTCTGTCGCTCTCATTATTTTCTCTCTCCTCTCAGAGCACTTGGTGTACCAATGCATATCATAACACACTCTGCCCCTCTCATCCGCACTACTCTGTCTGCTCGATGTTCTGCGATGCACATGTGAAGGGAAAAAAATGCAGCTTTCTTTTCTTTGCCTATGTGCGCGTGCGATTTTTTCATTGAAACCGAATCAAACCTATTTGGAATTGCTGGAGATTTGTTGAACGCACTCCCAGAAATGTGTCTAGCTGGGCCAAGGCCGTGAGGTTTGTGTTATGTATTTTGGTGAAGTATGAATCATTCAATCCTATTCAAGACTTCAACTATTGAGACGAACAGACAGGTGGAGGCCGAGATGCAGTCATTGTGCTGGAATAATAGCTGGAGTTTTGATCGTTTTGTCTCTCTGTAATCACAGTGGGACGGGTGGCCTCAAACCCCCGAGGATTCAGTGACGGTTTAATACGTTACTGTCGCACGTCTGACTGGATGATTAGAGAGCAGAAGACAAGCAGAAAGCTCCTTAAGCTCCAAGTCACAGACTAATTAAATCATGTAAAAAAAAAAAAAAAAAGAATTAAATCATACAGTACAAACCTGTTACTTGGTTAACGGGATGTTATCTTAAATGGTAAGAATTATATTAGGTACACTCTAAAGAATGCTGGGTTGTTTTAACCCAATTTTGGGTCAAATATGGACAAACCAAAAAAAATGTATGGGTTTAAAAATGTAATTTAAACATTTAACCCAACGACTGAGTTAAAAAAAAATGCTGGGTTAAAAACAATCCAATTTGGGTTATTTGGCAACCCAGCGCTGGTAAATATCGGACAGAACACATGCTGGGTTATTTTGACCCAGCAGGATGGGTTTTAAACATTTACCCATTTGCTAGGTTGTTTTTTAATCAGTGCTGGGTCAAACAAACCCATGTTACAGGTTATTCATTTTAGATAATAATAATAAAAACACTAATAACACAAATACAAATAATAATATTAATAACAATAATAAAACTACTGTTTATTAATGCAAGTGTTTATTCCAGGAAATTAATTTAATCATAAATGCATTCATGTTTAATCAACAATTAGTCAACAAACCCAAATGCTGGGTCATTGTCAGCTGATTACGGAGAAAATAACCCAGCAACATAGTCAAAATGCACAACCCAGCATTTGGGTTTAAAAATAGCCCAGCATTTTTTAGAGGTATTAATACTTTTATTCATCAAGGATGCATTAAATTGATCAAAAAGGGCACAGTAAAGAATCTGTTATTCTTTACATTTATTCTTTAACACTAAGACAATGTTATAAAAATCTAAAATATTTAAAAATAAATGGTGTTCTTTTCAACTTACTACTCATCCAAGAATCATGAAAAAGTATCACATTTTTCACAAAAATATGAAGTAGCACAACTGTTTTCAACATTGGTAATAATCATAAATGTTTTTTGTGCAGTCATATTTCAATCATGTGACACTGAAGACTGAAGTAATGATGCTGAAAATTCAGCTTTGATCACAGGAATTAATTACATTTTAACATATTTCAAAACAGTTTATTTTAAATTGTATATTTTTAAAATTGAATAATATTTTTGATTAAATAAATGCAGCCTTGGTGAGCATAAGAGACTTCTTTCAAAAGTTAACATTTTGAATGGTAATGTAAACACAATGTAGAATAGAATAGAATAGATTAGAATAGAATAGAATAGAATAGAATAGAATAGAGTTACCATTGAATCCTCTGAGCATTAAAGTAACAATATGTGGTTTTTCAACCTTCATAATATATTTCCAAGACCCTTGTGATGGTACATCGACTTAAAATAAGTAAAATGACACGTCTGCCATAGCCTGACGGGGTCTGTGTCGCTTTTACTGGCACTATGTAACTTCGGGTTTCGGGTAGGAACCCGTGCACAAAAAGAACTACAAAATTCGACTGCTTTACGTCAAGCGCTACAATAGTCATTATTTCGTTTTTCTTCGTTTCTGATGTCGTAATACATCATCCTTTCATGAAATCATGTAACATACTCTACCTTGTCTGTGGACATCGTTCATTCTAAAGCCGGTGCTGGGTAAACGGTGAGCGTGCGTGCGACGGTCGGCTAAATTATTTACGACAGCGGCAATGGACAATTTCGTTTCCAACCAGTAGGGCGACCGCAGAGGAAAAGTTACTTAGTGTTGCTTTAACCAGTATTCAACACCACCCACCAAATAAATAAATAAAAACAGAGGAGATTATAATTCTGATTCTACTATTTAGTGCATTAGAGAGTCACACATTTGGGAAACTGTCATCCTCAGGCAAAATAAGATATTATTCATAGCTTTATTGAAGGAATATGAAGATGTTTCAGTGTGCTAATATTCTCTGTTTAGAAACCGAGATTCTTCTAGTGGCAAGCAAACCTCATCTGGTCTTTCCTCAAAGAGCTGTAATGAGCTTTCAGACAGTCGTTACAGAAGTACTGTGGTTGTGTGTGTGCTTGTGCGTGAGGTCAGCTGCTCATGTATATGATGTCTCTATTGTGAATGCTGGTCACTAGGCAACCAACCAAGGCTTTTTTCCCACTGCAATAAAGAGATCCTGAGGTTAATGTAATCCAACAATATGGGCAAAAGCTGGAGCTCGTGTTCATTGTCACACGTCTCTGAGGGAACATATAGAATCTACAGTAACTGTTTATTTAGTATTTACAGCATATGCATGTTTTCTGTATGAAAAATATTTAGGCCTATCTGTGCATTTTAAAGGTTCCCTAGAATGTGAAATTGAATTTATGTTGGCATAGTTAAATAACAAGAGTTCAGTACATGGACATGACATACAGTGAGTCTCAAACACCATTGTTTTCTCCTTATTTAAATCTCTTTTTTAAAAAACACCCTGAAAAACAGGCGAATCCCCACATAATACCGACTATGACACAATAGTCGGGATCATTAATATGTACGCCTCCAAAGATTGTTTGGATGTACACATGAACACAAAAGTATTTTTTAGTTCCTTCATCCGAGCCTCTGAAGAAACAATGGATTAATTTTATTTTCTCTGGAAATTTCCAAACATTTCACCGACGACTGTTTCCTCGACAGAGCTGGCCTCGGATCGAGCTACCAAGCAACACTTTCTGATGTGTAATTGTTCAAGTTCAGACAGGTAATCTTTCTCTCAAAATCATTCAATACTGTTTATGCATCAGTAAGTCAAGCCAGTGACTAAAATCACTTCACATCGTTTCTTTTAGCTAGTAGGATGAAAAAAAACTTATTTAAATTGTGAATAAATTATATACAGAAAGCGTTCAAAGAACAATCTTTCCACACAGCGTTAGTTTATCTGGACAACTCGTTATGAAATCAATGACGCACGTTACTGCACAAACGAAGCTCTTACTGTATGTACATCATCGTGTTTGCATTGGTGAAAGCATTAGAGAGAGTGCAGAAACTGCGTTGCAATGATAAGATCTTCAGTTTTGCGATCAACAGACTGTCATCTGCTCAACTGCTCATCACGGCAACATTTTATGTGATGGGAATAGATCTAAATACTTTAAAAACATCTCACGATTCGTTATCTCGATAGCTGTAATAGTAAAAACATATAATATCTGTAGTAAAAGTATTCGAGAGAGTTTCACATGTCACATTTCATATGCAAGCATGTCAGCCAATCACAGCAGTGGCCGGTTACACTGAATCTCACAGCAGCCAATCACAGCAGTGGCGGTTACACTGATCTCACAGCAGCACACAGCAGTGCCGGTTACACTGAATCTCACAGCAGCCAATCACAGCAGTGGGCGGTTCTCACAGCAGACACGCCCCTTCAAACAGAGTGTTCAAATCAGAGGCTAAAATCAGGCTAGGAAAAATGCCTTTTATTTCTAAATATGAAATATTTTTTATCTAAAAAACATACTAACATTATAAGGGCAACCCAGGAAACATTATAAAATAATTTAAAAAAAAAACATTCTAGGGCACCTTTAAGGTTTTAAGAAAACAAACATTAAATCTATACTACCTTGACTTTTTTTTTTTATTAATGTGCGGTATGAAAGATAAATATTCCTTGAAATATGCTAGAAACAATAATATTGTTTGAATTAGAAAACAAAATAGTTAGAAATTAAAAAAAAACTCTAGTTAGATAAGAGAGCTCTGTTGCTTTAACGGTTTGAAAGAGTTTACGGCACATTTCAAAATATAAAGATTGTTGTAATTTAATAAGAAATGAACTAATTGCTCCTCAAGAGAAAGTGCTCTTAAAAGTTTAATATTTTGCCATACGCTATTGCTATCTCTTTAAGTTTGATATATAAAAGTAGTCAAGTCACCTTTATTTATATTTGGCTTTATACAATACAGATTGCTTCAGAAAAAGATTCAATGATGCAAATAGTTCATTTCATCTATAAAGCAGCTCTAAAAGAAAATAGTGTCATTGTTCAGCTGAAGTCAGTCAGTTCAGTGCTGATTCAGTTCTGGTGTAAAGATCAATTATTAAATTAGTTCATTTCATCTTATAAAGCAGTTCTGTAGAAAACAGTGATGTCATCGTCCAGCTCAGTTCAGTTCTCATACAATAGTGTCAGAGCAGTCAAACAATAATATGAATATAATATTCAACATCCGCAGATAACAAACTATTTGTCCAATAACTCTGCAGCATACCTCATTAAGTTATAGATAGATAGATAGATAGATAGATAGATAGATAGATAGATAGATAGATAGATAGATAGATAGATAGATAGATAGATAGATAGATAGATAGATAGATAGATAGATAGATAGATAGATAGATAGATAGATAGATAGATAGATAGATAGATATGACCACAAGAGGGCGACACGACAAACACCATTAAGGATAATTGAGGATCGTCAGTCTACAAATATTGACGCACCAGCGCTCTCGCGCTTCTTCCTGACTATGATACATAATAAGTTAATGTACAATATTAGTTCATATAAGTGAACAAACATTGAACAACAACAGTGCGACTGCGATCTGAGACAGCGCGAGCTCCCCAACAAGCTGTTCCCGCGCTGTTGCCGTGGCGACGTAAAGTGCGTGCTCTCTGTGGTTCCCTATGCTGAGGTCGATGATGTCACAGACAGTGCGGAAATGCGCTGCTAATTAAAACCATCAAATGTTATTTTACAGATAGCTAGATACTAGCTTTAAATCGCGAACCGGGTTTGTTTGCAGCCTGAATAGTTTTCAGTTCAGGAAAATCCTTTAGTATATAATTGAATATAATGTATGATAACGCAATGGGGAAATATTGTGGGGCCTGATAATGCTAAATGTCTTATATGCTACCAGTAAAAAGTGTCCTACATTATTATTGTTAACATATTTAGTCAGTGACAGAGTGCAAGTATAATTGTCTAAAATAATTCTGCATTTTTAGCTTCAGAATCATGAATATTTTTATTCTGGTGTCTCTGTTGTCCTGTGCTTTGGGTTATCACTAAGTCCACACCTATCATTTACACCCACAATGTAATATCAAATTTAGCATTTTAATAAACATCAACAGTATATTTCTTGCTAACCTTTTATCATATGTCTTGGAGTATCGCAATAATAATATCGTATCATGAGTTCAGTATTTTGATATCGAATCGTGACACTAGAGTATCGTTACACCCCTAAAAAAACACTGATATAAAACAGTGCACATCAATATTGTGGCACATGTGTGTCTGTGCCACAGGATGACTAAAAATTATTTCAATGAGATAAAAACTTAAAACTATGCTAAAACAACTCAAAAATCAAATGTAAGCTGACATTCCTTACTTTAATTTATGCTCTCAACATCTGTCATTGTTATTTCTGAACCAGTTGTGGTCTTGGGAAACAAGGATATGTGAGGGAATTTGAAAAGTCATGGAAATTAATAAAATCTTAAACAGTCATGGAATTTTTATAATATATATATATATATATATATATATATATATATATATATATATATATATATATATATATATATATATATATATAATTTTTTTGTCAATCTGTAAATATTGTATCCAGTAAAAATTGCTTTTTGAGTGTAAAAAATTCAGTAATCAAGAATGGCTATAAAAAATGTTTTGATTCATAAGTAGTAAAAAGTGTAAACCCTGCATAACAATTAGTTATTGAAACTTCTACAGAATTATGGAATTTCATATAATTTTTTATTGATTTACATCATTATAATAACAAATTAATTAAAAAAAAAAAATATATATATATATATATATATATATATATATATATATATATATATATATATATATATATATATATATATATATATATACTGTACATGTATGTGTATGTATGTATATATATATGTATGTATTGTATATATATATGTAAATGTATTGCCACTCCCAGATTTAGTAAATAAATAAAAAGTTTGCAAATAAGCAGCTTTGTCATTATAGCAGATGTAGTAGAAATATCTTCAAGGGCTTTCCAATATTGTTTTGAGAACCACTGACCTAAGTTGTCTCCATACTTCTGCAAGTCACAATCTGTGTATTTCTGCTCCATCTGTTCAGACAAATCACTCATTATTTAAATAACAAAGCCCTAATTATTCATAGCAGGTGCCGGTCTCATCCTCAGACATGCAGACGCGACTCAGTTTGACAGGCTACGTAATGCAGCTTTCGTAAATATTGGACTCTGGACACCTCAAAACACTCCTTACACCAAACTGCACATCTAACTGAACTCTCCTCCATATAACACTGAGCCGATTGTGTTTTGTTTTGAAACGTAACATTTAGTCACTGTGTTGGTTGGTGTCTCCCCACCTGTGGCTCTCTAGAGATGCAACGCTGTAGAGGGAGAAAAACCTGAACAACCAGCAGCAGGAGACTCTACTGTCACTGGTTTATGGTAACCATGAAACATAGAGCTACTGGAGATATTTTAGTCACCCTCAAGAGTCATTTCAGGTGAGAAGGGGACAGAGAAGTGACATATTGAAAAAGGAATCCTTTAAAACTTCGTCATTTTAAAGACGTTATTTTCTTTATGTCTCATACCTATTTTCATATACTGTTGTGATGATGTCTTCACCTTTGCATGTACAGTACCGTTCAGTTCAGGGTCAGTAGGATTTTAAAGGGGTCATGACATGGATTTTTTTTATTATTTTAATATGTTCCTTAAAGTTCACTTATAAATTAATTTCCTTCTCTGTCGGACTCGAGATTTCACGTAGTGTAATAGCGTACTGCTTCTGTGTCATACGTCACACATAGGCTCACTATTGGTCGATGCTGGTCATGTGTGTGATGCGTGTGTCGTACAACACAGAAGCGCTACGCTATTACACTACATGAAATCTCGAGGCCGACAGAGAAGGAAATGAATACTTGAATAAAGTCGTTATTTTTGTTTGTTTTTTTGCGCTCAAAAAGTATTCTCGGTGCTTAACTTAAGATTGAGCCACTGTAGTCACTTGGACTATTTTAACGATGTCTTTAATAACTTTTCTGGGCTGGCAAGTTTCAATCCCTTAGAAGCCTATGGAGGAGTGATCCAGCTCTCAGATTTAATCAAAAATATCTTAATTGATGAACGAAAGTCTTACGGGGTTGGAACAACATGAGGGTGAGTAATTACTGACAGCATTTTCATTTTGGTGTGAACTAACCCTTTAAGCCCTGAAACTTGCAGGAATGTTTTAATGGTACAAAGATCTCTTAAATGTCAAAAGATCAAGGCAAATTTGATTTCTCATGTCATGACCCCTTTAAGCTATGCATTAAATTGATCAAAAGTGACAGGAAAGACAGTTATAATGTTATACGATTTTTATTTTAAATAAATGCTGTACTTTAAGCTTTTGAATTTTTGATTCTATACATGAAAATCCTGAAAAAATGTATCTCAGTTTTCACAAAAATATTAAGCAACTGTTTTCAACATTGATGATAATCATGTGGCTGATGAAAATTTGGCTTTGCCATCACTGGAATAAATAACATTTAAAGATATATTAAAATACAAAATAGTTATTTTAAATTGTAATAATATTTCACAATATGTTTTACACACACACATATATATATATATATATATATATATATATATATTATATATATATATATATATATATATATATACAAAAAATGTATATACAGATATATATATATTATTTTGTTAAAAAATCAAATAAATTCTTTCCAACCCCAAACATCTGCATGGTAGTGTTTCTAATAAATCTATTAAATAAATATGTATCTGGCCTTTTCAACAGTAGACCGCAATTATAAAAATAAACCTTGAATGGTTATGTCCATTTTAGATTTGTGTAAAAATCCGTCTCTGAAAACCCTTGTGCTTTATAAAGCATCAGGAGCCAGTGTTATTCTAACATCAAAGAGTTCAAACATAAAAAACACGGATCTGCACCCTTCAAAAGAATTATAGCGGCGCATCATTGATCATCCCATTATGGAGCGTTTTTCTCATCTGTTCCACAGAAGTGCCTGAACTCTCTAATGTGCAGATAAATGGATGCTATCACCCATGTTCTGACCCAAAATGAGCAGACACCTGTTTCCCACCCGTCTCATAAAGGCATGTGCTGAAATTCCACAATTATCTAATAGAGGCAGATGAAAACAGTGCCTCCCAAAAGAGTATGTGGACACTTCAGCTACACTTACAAATATATAAATGTCATTAAAAAATTAAATATCAAATATATAGATATACATACTGAGTCACTTTGTATATATATATATATATATATATATATATATATATATATATATATATATATATATATATATATATATATATATATATATATATTATATATATCTTACAAACATGACTAGGGAAGTATTTAGTCAAGAATATCAACACATTTTCATTTGGTCTGACCAAAACATCCCTTTCATAAAAGGTCAAAGTTGTTCCTCAAAGTTGCTTTGTTATGCTAAATACATAAATGTAAATGACAAAAAGACCTTGTGTCTGAAATTGTATATAGTCAGAGTATGTACTGCACTTACTTCTCATCTGTTGATAAAGTACATTCTGCAAGTATGCACTTGAATACAATCAATTTGATTGAAAAAAAGAACTTGTCAGGTGCCTTATTATGTCAGCCACGTTACTATGTAGACATGCTACTGTAATTATACATGATCGTCTAAAATCGCGTACTGTAGAGGTAGTAGTACATTTGGTTTGAAACTTACTTCACTGCCATTAAAAAAAAGCATGTTCTATATAGTATGAATGTGTGTAGTATGAATGAATTTTTGGCCCTGTCCCAATTGGAACGCTGAGCATAGACAGTATATAGATGCCCAGCTTTATGCAAATGAATCCGCCAAACGCGACACGTCTATCCAATAGAAGTAGAGCATATGGAGACGGGGGGAAGTCTCTCGCAGGTCCTCTGTTCTAGTCTGGCCGCTGGCTCAAAACCACGCCCAGAGCGGTAAACTTGAGGAACGCCCATCAAAGTACAAATGTGGGAAGGCATCGCGACACCACGCGACTGATGACGTGAGCAACCTGTCTGACAGACGTAAATCTTCTAGTAGCTGTGCGTGAAAATAGCCAACGTTAATCTTGCAGAGACGGGGAACTTGAGCAAAGAGTTCTTTGGCGTGAGTGAGCAGGAGTATTTTGTCCCGTTGCTTTTATGGACTCATTATCTATGGGCTTCTCCCTGGACAGGACGTCCCCCCGATTGCCTGCGAGCTTCTCCTCCTGTCTGTACGGTAATTTCTGTACAGCGCAACAGAGAGTCGAGTGGTTATGACGCAATCGTTAGCCTATTTTTACAAAAACTGTTTCTACAGGATCATGATGTAACATAGAAGGTAATGGAGCCCTTTATACATTGTCGTGTTTCTTTAGAAATAAATAATGGACAAATGGAGTCTTTAAACGCCTCAGATGTAAAGTTATTCGCCGTCAAAGTGATGCCAAAATGAATGGGAGTCAATGGAAGTGCTAACGCAAGTAAAGTTCTGCTACAAGATGGCGGCACCCCGCTGACTTCAACTTCCGGTCGATGGATTACCCCCTTGACGCTGAGCCCTCACAATCTTCCTCAGAGTCCACACTTTCGTGACGTAATACCGCTTTGACTATTGGGTTGAAGTCTGCTGCGGGCTTGGCAAAAGTGTGCATCGCAGGTGCATATCAGCTAAGAGTGCTCCGATTGATCGGAGCGTCAGCTTTATGTAGTTTGGTCGGTTGTCTCTCTAAAAGCCGATAAGCAGACCCGATCAGATGTCGTAAAACTCCTTAGACAATTTTTCGCCACGAAAGTGATAGGCTGTTCTCTTCATTTTTTTATACTTAAAATACATTGTTGTTAAGAATAGCTAAATAACCCCAGTGGGTCTGTTTGAAGCCTTCTATTTATCATGTAGTTTCATTTATTTCGGTGATCTGTATTAGCCAATATTGCTTCCAGGGAGTGGGACCAGCTCCAAATACCCTGATCGGAGCACGCTTAATATCGGGCACAAAGGGTGTGTTTGCAAGCACCCTTCTGAAAACTAAAATGGTAAATGGGACACCCAACTGTCTTGTGAACTTAATGGATATACCCACACGGCAGCCAATGTAAGTCCACAAGACCCGCAAGCAGAAAAGTGTGCCATTGAGGCCAGGGCATTGAACGTACTACATCCGCCATGTCACCATCATATGACCTACAACATCAATTGCGTCGCTTCACTGACATTCACAACTTCTCTCATGGGCTAGTAAAGTGTCCATCAGATGTGCACTTCAGAATCTCGGCAGAAATAGTAGGTCATTTGGTTACTTTTCATTTACTATAAGTATGAACACTATGAATTTGGACATACCCGGTGGTACTCAGCTCAAATACGGATTTTTGCCCACTGTAGTGTATAAAAGTAGGCATATTTGGACGCAGGGAGTGACTTTTATTATGGATTTTTTTTTTTTTTTGCAGAGGAAGGTTTTTAACATTGATATTTTAAAACAAAATTTTCAGTTCTTCTATTTTTTTTAATATACATTTTATAAGAATTTCAACCTTTAAAAGCCTACATACAGTACATACCAATCCCCGAAAAAGTTACACCAGCTCACTTTTAAAAACAAGTGTCTATAAATTCAGAAATTGAAAACATTTTCAATGTAAGTTTATTAAGTAATTTTGGTATGATTTGTATTCTGAATATTCTAAATAGCTTCACCGCTAAAAAAAATGTCTTAAAATATTTTTAGTTAGGCTACACTACCTAGCCATAAACTTTAATATATTATTTATTTGTTTAAATCAGAAATCAAAAACATGCTAAATAAAGTAGAACACTAGTCATTTTGAACTGTATTATGGAAAACAAAAAAAAATGTCCTGGAAGGATGCCACTTTATTTTGGTTTGATATTTTAGTATTTAATGTAGGCTAATGAACTTTAGCCATTGTTAAGATCTGCAACTCCAAATACTAGCCTACTTTTGAGGCTACTGTAAACAATTCTACCAATAGAAATCCACGCATTTCAGCTTTATGCCTTAATCCACTCCCTAGACAGTCCTCCATAAGAATATGAAACATGACATGAACTTAAACTCACCTGTAGCAGATGCAGGAACCTGTGGCGTGTTTGCTCTGGATGTGCAGTGTGTTTTCTGCACCAGCGGTTCTTTGCTAGTCTGTTTGACGATCACACCAGACCCGGTTCGCGGCTTCCCGTCCGGCTCTTTCTGCGGCTCCGCACCCACTTTGACCAACGTGTTGCGCGACTTGGTGAAAGCTGAGGTCACTGAGCCCATCTCTGCCGAACAACCTTCAGCTGACTGAACGTCTGCTTGGGAAAGACAGTTACACACGCCATGACTTTGATTCAGGCACTGTCATTGCTGTCTCGTCCTCATATAACTATGGTACAAAGCAAACTGTGTCCTCTGGGCGTGGATAATGAACCACCTTCTTGTATTCGGTTCAGTCTATTTGCGAGTCATTTTGTCCAACAGAGGCGATGGAACCAGCGGAAATCTCCTGTGCGCTTTCCCGAGAGAATGCGCGCGGTCGTCACACGAATAAAGTTAGTTTGGCAAACACGAGTCTCTGGGGTCAACGAGCGTTGAAAACAAGCATCTTTAATTAGTCTGTCAAGTGTATTACATTAATGAAATCCGACACTGTCGAGTTACGAATATGCAATTACATTCACAATTAAAGAGATAAGAAATCATATTTATAAAGGGGAAATTGACATCAGTAAGCAATATTTCTCATTAGCTCAATTTGTACTCCCTGTGCGTTTACTTTAATTCAGTATGTTTACTAAAAAGTATTTTCTGATCAACATTATCCAGTAGGCCTAATAAGTGTTAAAATAGAATTATATATACAAAATTCTGTCAGAATTGAATGTCGTAGCAATGATGTTATTTTCTTTCTCATCCCTGATGCAAAATCCAGCTTGGTAGTCGGTTTAGTCCAAGCTGGTCATTTACTGGTCAGTTAGCTAGTTGACTAACATCTTGCAAACCAAGAGCAATTTGTTGCCAACTTGCATTAAAAATGAACATTTAAAGGCAGGGTAAGTGATTAGTTCCAGAATTATGTTTGTCTCTTCACATCCTGATAGCAATCACTAAGTTAAGTGGTCTAAATGTAGGCTATATCATCTATGGAAGATGTTTGTCCAATCGTTGCATTCGGACCGACTGCCTGTCAACATGTATTTTCATTCCACAACGCACCAACTCACACAGACATCACACGTCATCAGCATGTTTCATGGTCAGTCACTGTGCACTGCAACCACAAATAAATGTCACCTTTTACAGTTCCACCTGGACCAAAACAATGAGCTTATGCTGCATTCACCCCATACTGTCATTTAAAAGAGAAGGAAATCTGTGACGTTTTACTCAGAGCTGTTTGTGACTCGAAATTATGCGTTTCAATGGCAACGCTATCAACGCCAAAGTGAATCTGCAGCAGTCAGGTGATACAGTAGCCTGACTCCGCCCTGTACGTACTTCCGCTCAATTTTCATTTTCCTTCAGTACTACGTCTGGGATTGTGCTGTAGACTTTGGTTTTCTCCGATACATTTTTTACCGGGCCAATCAGCGAACAGAGGGAGTGGCTGAGAACGATGACGTTGATGTCGACTCGTGCGTTATTTTGAGTTGTAGTTCAGTAATGGCAGCGAAGAAAGATGCGAGCTAAGCCATTCGGTCCGTTGTGGCAACACTGCCGAATATCAAGAAGTTATAGCCGGAGCAAGAACAATCTTTGCTTAGTTTTGTTGGTGGCCATCCTCCCCACGGGGTTCGGGAAAAAACATACCTAACGACCAAACGTTAGCGATTGGTTATGGCAGATAGAGTGACTCTGGGCAGATCCAATAGTTTTAGACTTCAGTAGAGTTCCCGCCTACAAGGAAGTTAACGCTTGTCAATGGAGCGGTGCCAGACTCTATGTACAAATGAAATTAAATGTACGAGTCTGGTGGGACCAGGCTAGTAATACAGGTCAGCGCTCTTTAAGTTGTTAATGTTCATTATAGAGTGGTGCAGGTATGACGTCACTTTGTAGGCCAATCGGCAGTTAGCATCACACTGGTTCCCTCTACAAAACCAAATAGGATTTTTCCATAGGTTTTCGGATTATCGCAAAAAACAAGTGATCAACTTTGCGACCAACACAAGTTTATGATACTTACACGTTTTGTCCGTCAAGATAATTTTCACAGATGAACACAACTGTTATGAATTTTGAAGCCTAAATGCAGTCGCCAGAAGTAAAAAGCTAAAGGTAGGCAGAGATGGGCAGTATTTCAGATACATGTATTTAAAATACGTATTTGAAATACAAAATACTATTTTGTATTTTGAAGCCTTTGGGAAAATTAAATGTAATTTGTATTTAAATACATTTAAGATGAGTATTTTTGAATTTTCAAAATACATATCCATGCAGCTTTTAGTGGGAAATTTAGGAATTATTGGAACGCTGTAAAAGAAGCACTGATGCATGATACACCACAAAAATCTTCAGCTTTTAGTTGTATTGTTCATTGGGGAAAAAAAAAACTTTGGGTAAATAGTGTCAAATGAATTCTAATTTAATATTTTAGATAAAATGTATAACTTTAATGACCTTAGAAACAAATAAACTTTATATAAAATAAATATAAAATTACTTAAAAAAACATATCGCAAACAAAAATGCAACAGTATCGTGGATAATTCACCCAAATTAAAAAAATTCTATAAAAAAGAATAAAAAATTCATGTTTTCAGAGTTTTAGTGTCATTACAATATTAAACTACTATATAATGTTGAATATAATAATAATGCAATGGGGAAATATTTCTGGGTCCTGATAATGCCAAATGTCTGATGTTAACAGTAAAGTAAAGTATGTGGCCTACATTATTTTAAATATATCTAGTCAGTGAAAGAGTGCAATCAAATTCATCTAAAATAATTCTGTATTTTCAGATTCAGAATCATGAATATTGTTATTCGGGTGTCTTTATTGTCCTGTGCTTTGGGTTTCCAGCACCAAGTACAAGCCTATTCATTTACACACACAATGTAATATCAAATTTAGCATTTTAATCAACAGTACATTTTTTGTTAACCTTTTACCATATGTCTTGGAGTGTCTCAATAATATCGTATCAGCATTGTGATATGTATCGAATCGTGACATGAGAGTATCGTTACACTCCTACTTAAAAAGCATTGAAAAAAAGCCTCAACAGAGTTTGAAATTCAGTTTTTGCTGTTGTATCAATATTAATAGTAACTGATATTGAGAATTGTGAAACCATGATATATATATTGTTACTGTGAAGTCAAATTAAGATTTTGGGTCATATGTCTTGCTAGATAACAGAAAATGTTCCCACAGTTTTACATACAGTATGAATTTTTTAATAGTGTTCACCACAAGTAATCGACTACATTGTAACCTGGTCAGAAATAAGTATTTAAATGGCTGCTATTTTGCTATTTAGTTTATTTGTAATGGCCAGCAATAGGCCTGTGTAGTTTCTTCATTCACTGACCTATACATGCACTGGATGGCCAATTTCACATGTATTTTGTGTATTTTCAAAATACAAAATACTGTATTTGTATTTAAATACATTTTTCCACACAGTATTTTGTATTTGTATTTAAATACATTTTTCCAAACAGTATTTTGTATTTGTATTTTAAATACATTACCATGTATTTATGCCCATCTCTGAAGGTAGGCTATAAAAGAACTACACCACGGTCCCACGACTTAAACGTCACCATCACTAAGCTTTAGACAACTCTTTCAGTTTTGATCTAAAAAACATTTTCTCTCACGGCCCTCGGCCTCGTCCTGCTCGCCACAGTCCTGATGACGTTTACTGTCCCCGGCAGCCTCTGTACATAGATATATACACTAGATGTCGCCTTGGGGTTCTAAGCATGCCTCAAAACCGCCTCCATCTTGGAACAGGGGTCTGGTCATAGGAAGTAGCTAGGTAACGCTGCTATCTCCGCCATTCATGGATAATGCCGGACTTTTGTGCTGCGTATGGATGTTCACACGTATGAAATCTAAAAACCAGACAGCAAGGGATTACATTCCACAAGAATGTGAAATTTTGTACATTTTTTACAATTTCTCTGGACTCAATGATAAATACATGTCTGATCGTTGGAACGAACCAAAAAAACTAGAAAATCACATTCATGATGATTTAAGGTGATTTTATTTCCGATAGACTTTTCCTACATTGACGCTGATGCATTAAAGAGGAGGGGCTCCCCTGTTCCCTGATGGCGGCTCTATTGACGCATTCGTTCCAATTACTGCCGTGGCCAAGGCGACATAGTGTATATATGGCCTCTGTAGTCCCATTTAGCCGCTTGTTAGCAACCGCCTTTTTCAAGACATGTTATAGCTTTAAAAAATCATGAGTGGGGTCATATTTTTGTATTTTATGTCGTAGAATAGAACTTGAAAGTGTCTTGAGCTTGCGTTCACCACAGACCTTATTTCAGCCATTTATGCAAAACGCCATTCAAAAATCCATTGACTTCGGGGTAGGGCTGGGGTAAACGATTATTAACTAAACGATTAGTTGGGCGATTATTTTATCGATCAGTCGACTAATCTAACGACTAATTGGGATTAATATAAAGATTATTTTTCTGCTCCTTGATTAATAAAAAAAAACATAATGTATCTCAAATAAATACGAACTAGCGTACTCATGATACTGTAGCTGGCTAACGTTAGTCTGTTATGTATTTGAACACCGTCATTAGAACTCTATAACCGCCAAAACCGTGTTATTAAAATATTTTGTACAAACATTTTTTATCATAGAGAATGTTTAAATACTAATATCAGCTTACGAGGGAAACGGAGGAGAAGTTAGTGGTGCTTCTGCTCCTGCTGGAGATGATTCAGGAGAGTCTGTTCTCTTACGAGAGTACTCTCGTGTTGCGTAAGCTAGCTTACGCTACGGGAAAACTCCTTTTCTCGAGAATACTGAAGCCAAAAAATTATCCTATAATTTTCTCATATTTAAAACGCATGCTTGCACAGAGCAGACCTAGAATAGGCAGCTCGTGCGCCTATTGGCTGCTCTGCGGCAAGATGCTGCAACCTATCGGTGGACTGGGAGTGACGTCAGCACCAATAGCAGCGCGGGTGCCCGAGTGCGTCACGTCCCGCCAGAATAGGCGTGGCTTACCTCTATGTAAGCCCGGTCCAGATAGGGTGTTCTTTGATTTTTCTCCACTTCAGCGAAGTATTCACATCGCTGACTCTCCAGAGAAGCCGCGCCGTCGAAACAAGCACCTCAGCGGGACGAGCCCTCTGCACTGCAGTTGGAAGCCGCCTTCGCCGCTTCATCGCCGTACCTGCTGCGCTATCCGGCGCCCATATCCTTTTCATATTCCTTCTCTAGTATTCTAAAAGAGCAAGAGGCGTTGTTTCAAATGCCTCGAGTTTCCAAATGCGGCTCGTGTCGAGCCCCTCTCAGCGACAATGCGCGAGTCTCGCCGCGGCCGGACCGCCATTGAAAGCAGCACGCATCGCTCTCACAGCTCCCTCGACGGAGGCGGCTGGAGTAGTGAATTTCGCAGCCAACGAGCCAGTTACGTTACCCGCTCGCCTGCACACAAAAGCCGTTTTCACGGCTACCCAAAAAAAAAAAAAAAAAAAAAAAGTGTGCGCTTCCCGCCTGGGACGAAACCGCGCGTAGCTTCCTTTACGTTACAAGGAAGCTACCGTGCCCCCGCATCAATAGACTGCTGTTCTAACCGCGCGTAGCTTCCTTTACGTTACAAGGAAGCTAGCGCGCCCCCGCAGAAGCAGTCACTCTGCCCCTTGTGGGACCGCGCAGTGATAAGCGCCGTTCCCAAGGGCTGCCGGAGCCTGTAGCCACAGCGACGCGCTCGCCGGAAAGCCTCCCTCGAGCCTCGCTTTTTCACCTTCCGCGCCTCCCTTCACCGACGCGCAGCTGCCGCTCGCGAGCCTCACTGCCGTCGCGTCTGAGGTTGAGGGACACGCATCAATGGACTGCTGTTCTAACCGCGGCTAGCTTCCTTTACGTTACAAGGGAGCTACCGTGGCTGCTCGCGCTACTCAAGCTTATGTTGTTTCCCCCGTGGCTCAGTGGCTAAACTCTAAGCTTCCGCGCCAGAGACCCGTGTTCGATCCCGGCTCTCGCAGCAGAAAAAATTTATGCAGCTCTCCTCTCTGAGCTCGCGACCAGCTTTCTTACGTACAGGAAGCGAGCGCGCGAACCGAGACGTCACCGTCGAAAGAAAGTGTGGTTTTTTGTCCCGCCGAGGCCTGACAAACTCCCTCTTCTTCTCAAACATTTTCCAGCTCCTCCTAGTACGAGCGGCCGGTAATGTCTATACTGCAGTAGTGTGCCTGTTATACACGCACGCCTGTAAACAGTGCCGACACACACACGAAAACTGTGATGACGCTCTCTCTCTCTCTTATCTGCTCGCGGCAACTAAAGCTTACGTTGTTTTCCCTGTGGCTCAGTGGCTAAACCCTAAGCTTTCGCGCCGGAGACCCGTGTTCGATCCCGGCTCCCGCAGCAGATAACATTTATGCAGATCCGGCTCACGCCGATGGTGTTTTAGTGTAGAAAGGTGCCCACATCTCAGTGTTCACCCCTACGTACATATAAATGTAATGAATTATTATTATTATTACACGCAAGCACGCTCGTGTTATTCACAGAGCCCACTCCCTTAAAGCGGGCAACCGCTCGAGTGTTGAACTTAGGAAATGTGTCCGCGAGTTCGCGTCCACGCCTATTTTTCTGCCCGCTCTATCACTAAAGACTCACGGCTGGACCACAGTCAAAGTTTATTTCCCTGTCAGTCCCCTTCAAAAAGGCTACTGCAGTGGTCCATTTAGCAGCCAACGAGCCGGTTCATTTACCCTCTCGCCTGCACACATACGCCGTTTTCACGGCGACCCAGTGAAATCTCAAAGGAGTATACTGTCTGGTTATCCGTCTCACGCCGTTGGTGTTTAAGTGTAGTGCAGGTGCCCACGCCCCAGTGTTCACCCCTACACACAAGCACATCAAATCTCGTGTCACTCACAGAGCACACTCTCATAAAGCGCAGAGAAGCCGCTCGAGTGTTGAATATAAGAAATGTGTCCACAGGTCCGTGCCCACTATCTGGCCGCTCTGTTACACGTTCAATAAAACAGGTTATGAATGTAAGTCTCGTGCCCGCCGGAGAGCGTTCACGTTTACTAACACACACCTCCCCCCGGGCGCCGCCCGCGTGTTAAAACGAAACACAGGGCATTGATATGACGCTCCCTATCCGTTATGATCGGGGCGTCACATACACTTGCAAGTCTCGTGCCCGCGCACACGCGCTCACGCTTACAGAAAGCTTTTCCGCCCAAAGCGCTGCTCGCGCGTCAAAAAGTGAGAATAAAATGCTCCCCATCCCTTATGATTGGGACTCCTCACATAAATCAGCCGGTCTCGGCTTTCAGTGAGCAGCCATTGCCCAGAACCGAGAGCGCGCGCGCCGCGCTCTAGCTACCTTCAGAATGGGTTCTCAGCACAATAAAGCAGGGCTATACACTTCAATTCATTCGCCCTCCCCCGCGCTTTCGAGCCCGGTCCGCGACGATAGTGAATGCGGAAGTAGCACACCTACTTCACGCAGAAATAGCAATACTGCTGTGCAAAGGGGCTATAGAAAAAGTACCGCCTTCTCTTAGCGAGTCAGGCTTTTACAGCCGATATTTTCTTGTACCCAAGAAGAACGGAGCTTTCAGGCCCATCCTAGATCTGAGACATTTGAACAAGGTGCTTGCAAAAGACCATTCAAATGCTTACAACCAGGAAAATCCTCGCGCACGTTTGCCCGAGGGACTGGTTTATTTCTCTAGATCTGGAGGATGCCTATTTTCTGTTTCAGATATCACCCCGTCACAGGCAATTTTTGAGATTCGCCTTCGACGGTCAGGTATATCAATACACCGTCCTGTCGCTCGGCCTGTCTCTAGCACCCCATACATTTACGAAGTGCATGGACGCAGCGCTCGCCCCCCTGAGAACTCAGGGGCTGCGAATAATGAACTATCTGGACGACTGGCTGATATTGGCTGTGTTCGCCACCTAGCCGCGTTTTTCCAGAAGGGCAGCTTTCTCCCTTTGAAAAGGTTTCAACGGATGCTGGGCTGTATGGCATCAGCTGCAGCGGTGCTCCAGCTGGGCCTATTGCGCATGCGCCCGCTCCATCACTGGTTGAATGCTTGCGCGTCTCGCCGAGCCTGGTTTTCTGGCGGCCAAAAAATCAGAGTGACTCAGACCTGCATAGCGGCTCTGCAGCCCTGGTTAGTAGCCGACTGGTACCAGCAGGGAGTGACGATGGGAACCATCTCTCATTGGAAAGTAGTTTCGACAGATGTGTCCAACTCGAGTTGGGGCGCGCTGTTCGAAGGCAGACCGGCCTTTGGCCAGTGGTCAGACCAAGAGAAGTGTTTTCACATAAACTGTCTTGAGATGATAGCGGTCGAAAACGCGCTGAAGCGCTTCCTCCCGTTCATACAGGACCAACACGTTCTCGTTCGCTCGGACAACATGTCTGTGGTTTCCTATGTAAACCGTCAGGGTGGTGTCAGATCCAGGAACCCCTGCAATCTGACGGAACGCATCCTTGTTTGGTCCCAGGTGCACCTGTGCTCGCTGAGGGCGGCGCATGTGCCTGGCCATTCGAATGACGGTCCAGACAAACTGTCCTGGGACAACGTTCCCCTGGGGGAATGGTCCCTGCACCCCCAAACGGTCCAGAAACTGTGGCGCCTATTCGGCAGAGCGGAAGTCGGCCTATTTGCGTCAAAAGACAATGCTCATTGCCCGATGTTCCCTTTGAAGAACCAGGATACCCTGGCCCAGGTCTGGCCCAGCCTCCCTCTGTATGCTTTCCCTCCGGTCTCTCTGTTACCACAGGTAATCAAGAGAGTCAGGGAAACGCGCCACTCGGTGCTCCTCATAGCTCCGCACTGAGAGAATCAGAATTGGTTTCCGGAACTAGCACGGCTGTCACATGCAGCTACGTGGCCTATTCCGGTGAGGGCAGATCTCCTCTCTCTGGCTCGCGGCTCGATCTGGCATCCCCATCCAGAGCGCTGGTCTCTGCACGCATGATTGATCAACGGGTACTCGTTACCCTGCCAGAAAGAGTGATGAGCACGATCACGCAGTCTAGAGCTCCTTCCACGGGACGGCTCTACGCGTCTAAATGGTCAGTGTTCTCCAAGTGGTGCACCGACAGAGATCTGGACGCACGGTCGTGTGAGGTTGTGCATTTGCTCACTTTCCTACCAGAGCTGATGGATAAGGGGAGGTCCCCATCCACGCTCAAAGTTTATGTGGTGGCCGTGGCGGCGTTCGCAGAATCGACGCACGGTCAGTCACCGGGAAGACATGAGCTGGTCATCCGCTTCCTTAGGGGAGCTAGAAGGATGAATCCGCCGCGCCCCCTGTCGGTTCGTATGCGGCCTCTGCAGTGCTTCGGTTGGGTCTGCTGCGCATGCACCCCCTCCAGCGCTGGCTGAAAACACGAGTCCCGCGACGAGCTCTCTGTGAGAGCGTCATGTTTGGAATTTGGGCCTAATGATTCTAAAGTTACGCTCAAACCAATACACGGTTATGTCCCCAAAGTGCTCTCTACTCCGTTCAGAGCGCAAGTCATTCCCTGTCGGCCCTTCCGGGAACCGACAGTGACAGCGATGTAAACTTCCTTTGCCCGGTCAGGGCTTTAAGAGTTTACGTTCAACAAACCGCTGCCTTCAGGCAGTCAGAACAGCTGTTCGTTTCGTTTGGTGGCCGCACTAAGGGGCTAGCTACCTCGAAACAGAGCATTTCCAGATGGATAGTTGATGCTATCGCCTTGGCTTACAAGTCTAAAGGCCTTCAATGCCCTTTAGGTGTTCGAGCCCATTCCACTAGAAGTATGGCCTCATCATGGGCTTGGACTAGTGGTGTTTCACTCCATGATATTTGTAGAGCGGCAGGCTGGGCCTCTCTGTCTACATTTATAAGGTTTTATAACCTGGAGGTCCCTGCTTTGCAGGCCAAAGTGTTATCTGTATGAGATTGTCATACACGCTGACTGTTATACTGTGTTATGCACTCCCTTATACATATGAGGCGTCACCATATGGTCAATAAGTGTTAGGGCTCACTTTGTGTCGGCCCACATATCTTCACTATTATGTGTTCCCCTGGCACTGGCCCTTGGACTCAATGTGAATGGTCTCAGCATACACGGCGCTTTAAACTGGGTTCCCGTAGCGTAAGCTAGCTTACGCAACACGAGAGTACTCTCGTAAGAGAACGACACTCGGTTACTAACGTAACCTCGGTTCTCTCTAGAAGAGGGAACGAGTGTTGCGTAACCCGGCCGTGTTAATGCTGCGTTCTTATTTCGCTTCAGTGTGAAAAACCAAAGAACACCCTATCTGGACCGGGCTTACATAGAGGTAAGCCACGCCTATTCTGGCGGGACGTGACGCACTCGGGCACCCGCGCTGCTATTGGTGCTGACGTCACTCCCAGTCCACCGATAGGTTGCAGCATCTTGCCGCAGAGCAGCCAATAGGCGCACGAGCTGCCTATTCTAGGTCTGCTCTGTGCAAGCATGCGTTTTAAATATGAGAAAATTATAGGATAATTTTTTGGCTTCAGTATTCTCGAGAAAAGGAGTTTTCCCGTAGCGTAAGCTAGCTTACGCAACACTCGTTCCCTCTTCTAGAGAGAACCGAGGTTACGTTAGTAACCGAGTGTCGTTCCCCTTTACCGATCAGAGCGCGCGCTGACACGGAGCAAAGCCTAACCCCCAATTTCCACCAACTGCGGAACGGCTGCGGATCCGCTCAGGAACGGCGGCGGAGTCAATAGGTTTCCATTAAAGTCAATGTGTGTATTTTCACTGACTGCGGAACGGCTGCGTTCCGACTCCGTCCCAGCTCCGGCGACCGCAGCCCTCCGGAGAAGATACGCAGAGTTTCTATTTTTGCCGGATGCCGGAGAGCGCCGCAGGAAGTCGAGCACAGAAACAAAATAAAACATCCGGTAATTTTCAAAATAATATACTCCGTGCTTACGGCGAATCGTATTTCCCTTCACTACACCTCGAAAACGTCATAATGGGCGGAGATTTTTTTTTATATACTTTTTTCTTTTTCCACAAGAACAATAGTTAACTTTATTTACACAGCCTACTCCTTTCCCAATACATTCATAATAGACATTTAGTATTTTATAAGTTGATTATATAATTATAAATATTGTATGGTAGAATCACAATAATTTCCACAAAAAAGCAGGTCAGCACAGAGTTTCCCCTCTACTCCTCTGGATGGAAACAAACTTGCTGGTTTTATGATTCTGTTTAGAAACATCATCATCATACGTAAATTTGGGAGATATCGTATGTCCTCGTGACTTCAGCTGTCAGTCATGGCCGCAGCCGTTCCGCAATAAATCCGGATCTGGTAGGTTTTGAAGGACGGCGGAGCACGGATCCGACACGCAGCGGAGCCGATCCGCAGCCGTTCTGCAGTTGGTGGAAATCCGGGGTTATACTTGACGCGTCCGCACGAGCGTGCGGCAAATATGACGCGTTGGGTGCGCAAGACCGGCAAAACCCCATATCGCGTGCACGGCTTCTTTTGTAACAGCGCGCGCGGCGCCGCGTCCGCGGATGAACGACTGCAAGCCGGATCTGCCCGAGCCGTACGTCTCACCGCACCCGCACCCAGTTTGCGCGTCTAAATTGCAAAGGTTTTTTTTTTTTGTTAAGGATTTGTTTACTGTGTGTGATTCATTTAATGGAGAGCACATTCACTTCTAGTGGTCTTCGTCCTCCATTCTGCAATGTTTCGGTCTCCCACGTGTGTTGGCGAGCTGTACTGCCGGAAACGGTGCAAAAAATAAATAAATGAAGAAGCGTCGACGCAAAAATATGGCGTCGACGTAATTTTGACGTCGAAGCGTCGACGTCATCGACGCGTCGCTACAGCACTACTTCGGGGCGATGAAACCGGAAGTGCAAAATTGCTAACTCGTTTCTGCGTTTTGGCCCTATGAAGTGATGTCATACCTGCACCACTCTATTGTTAGGTGTGTTTCACCCAGACCGATCAGCGTGTGACATCAAAGTACCACGAGGCGATTCTAAAGCATACAGAGCCGTCGGCTCTCTAATCACTCTCGCGGTACTTTGATGGCATGCACCGATTGGTCTGCGCAGCAAGTGGAACACACCTATTGTAATGTTATGTGCTTTCAGACATGAGGTATTTAACGCTGTCTCTCATGATGCTTTCGTTTGCTCTCTACTGTACGTGTTCATGTGCTTTAGAGACGCTCTAAAGGGAGGGTGGGATCTTATGCTTTCAAAACTAGCTTCCTATTGCTAGCTTCTCCAAAAATTGCCTACCCTACCTTTAAGGTATGAATATGTGTAAGTGTAAAATGTAAAATTCTTTATGTTAACCATAGATCTTAATTTATTCATAAATCAAATTCACAAATTCCATCGCACAAAGAAATCGCATGGCTTTGGAAAAAGTATACATGTATAGGCTAGTGCATGAGTTGTATGGACTACATTTATGATATGTTTATTGTCCCTTAGAGCTTGACAGCCCTCTGGTCACGGTCATCTGACCTTTAATTTAAAAGAAGCATGGAAATTCTTCAAAATTTCCTTTTTTGTGTTCCATGGAAGAAAGAAAATCATTTTGTAAATTATTTTGCTTTCTAGGTGAGCTATTCCTTTAAAAAAAAATGTTCAGATATGACACCACACATGGGAGCGAACAGGAACTTGAACACTCATGTCCAGGGAGTACAAGTCTCCATCACTGGAACAAACAGACAGGAACACACATCCTATCCCACATGAACCACTAATAGAGAACATGGATGCTCCTTGGTGAGAGAAACACCCTGTTTTGAAAAGGAATATCAAAATATGAGACTAGAGAATGCAACTTGTATTTTCTGTTCTTACAAATGTCCACACGATGGCAGTGACGGGCTTCAAATCAAGAACCAGTTCAGGAACAATCAAGATTTTTTTTTGTCTTTTACTTTCAAAATTTTAATTTCCATGGAAGAAAACTCAGACAAAGAATGAGGCTCTTTAAGAATACAAACTCTTTTTTCACTATTTTTATTGAAGCATTTTCCTTAGGCAACATTATGTGGAAGATAAATCAGGTTTAGACAAAAATTCACAGTAAGCTAAAGGTCATGTGTTCTCACTCTGAGCAGAACTACAGGTCCTCTACATGCTCAAATACTTGAAAGGTATATTTTTGGCAGATAAAAAGGCACTTTGAAGCAGGTTATTGTGGGTTGTTCACATTAGATGAGGTTAGTTGGGATACAAAAACTGTGCTGCAGTTTGTGGATGATAATGGTAAGTGATTTCTCTCCATCACTCCAGGTCATCATGGTTCTGAGTGGACTCATTTATCACCTTAATAGAAGAGAAGAGCAGAAGTGTCCATGAGAGAGAGAACGGAAATCACTGACTTCACATTAGATTAAACTGATTTCAGGTTTATTTAATGTACAGAAATGTAACATTGTAAATTAGAGAGATTATTAAAGATTAATGTGAATTACAAAACATAAATAAAATAATGAATGATGCAAAAACAATTCAAAAACTTAATCCTGTAATATGCTTAGTTTACTGAATGATAAAAAAAAAAAAAATAATAATAATGTATAATAATACATAGAAGCATATTTTAGGACAATTAACATTTATTTATATTGTTTAATTTAATTATGATCAATATAATTTTGTGAGATACACCTAGTCAATATTTTGCTGATTTTCACACTTTTTTTCACACTGATTTCTCACACAAAAGTGCTTTAAAACTTTTTTTAAAACTTTTTTACTTCTTTATAAGCATAAGGGGCCGTTCACACAGAACACGTTTTGTTTTTCCAAATCCACTGCGCTACTTTTCCGTTATTTTTCTATTGTTATTTTCTTGTTTGACCGTTGCACTCGCATCTTACGTCCTTTGCAGCGTCTCACGCATGACAGCGTTTTAAAAACGCGGCACTCAAGTTAAAACAAGTTAAAGCTACACTCTGTAACTTTCTTAGTTTATTCTTAGCTAAAAACACTTAGTTCTTTCAAAAATATATGTGCTCATTAATGTATATTTACTTCGTTCAAGTAATAAAGTATTCTCGTGAGTGTATAATTATGCCATTGAAAATACATACGGGTAAGGGGTTCTAATGTCGGTCGCCATGTTGCCCCTCCATCTTGAAAGTACATTAGCCAAAGAGGGACATACCCGTTAATTCAAGCTTCGCCTTTCGCGTATCACTTGAAGAAACACTCATGGACGAGGTCGAACTGGAAGCCATGTTAATCTTGGACTACATTGGCAACCGTATGAGTTAAACGAAATCGGAATTGAGAGGAACAGAAACTAATATTCACTGGATGGTCATATACCGTTTCACCACTAGATGGGGTTAAAAATCACACAGTGTAGCTTTAAACTTTTAAAAGACGCATCCCCAGACCTTGCGGTTTTTCCCCATTCCACTGCCCGCATCTGGCATTTTTCCAAGCAAAAAGGCATTCTGTCAGAACCAGCCCTAAGAGTGTGTAAAAATGCAGTGATAAGTTAAGCACATACCTGGCCATCTCTGGTCTCAATGGTCTTAATAAGAACTTTCTTAGTAAATGTATTTTCAGTAACAGGCTTGGACTCGAGCATCATATCTGTGAAAATGCAATTTTTAATTAAACCTGCACAAGGACGCTTTTTTTCATTGTTATTTATTGGTGACTTGATGTCTTACCTCTCAGACTGAAGGAGGAGAAGTTTGGAAGAGGGGGAGCAATTCTACATCCAAGAGAATAAAATGTAGAATTAATTCAGCCCATTAATTTCAACCCAAAATAAACCATATTTATAAAACAATAGTATCTCTTTAAAGAAGTCTGAAAGAGGTGGAAGTGTTCACCTGCTCTCCTCCCCCTCTAGAAGTTTCCTGTAGGTGGCGATCTCAATGTCCAGGGCCATCTTCACATTGAGCAAATCCTGATACTCATGCAGGTGTCTTCCCATCTCGTCCTTCATGCTCCGTAAGTCCTCCTCCAGCCGAGCGATATTATCCTGGGAATTAGATGACTCCATTTCAAAGTTCTCCTCCATCTCCCTCATCTGACGCTCCAGAGATTCATTCTGCATTTTTTACATCAAGAAAAGATGTTATGGTAGTCATGGAATATCAGGTTTTAAGGTTCAATGTTGTAATCAGATTACTTTTTTAAAGGATCTAGTAAAGTAACGGATTACTTTATAAATGTACACATAATATTTGAGTTACTTTTTTTTTTTAAAGCAATGCACATTACTTTCCCTTGTACTACTACTGTATTAAAATTCTCTCTCTTTTCCATATTGCTTTCACATGTACTCATGCATGCACGGGAACAGACAAAGCTTACAAAAGTAACAAAACACATAACTTTCAACTTTCTATAAAAACGGTTGCATACAGTAATATTAACCATAATGTAAAGAGATCTTTTAAATGTCATACATTGCTCTAGGGGTCAGGAAATATTCTAGGTGGTCAGAATATGACACTATTATAATTTTGTTTTTAAAAGAAAATGAAGGTGTATGTTACAGTATATAGACTATATAGTTGAATGCATAATTTATGTTAAAGACTTGCAAAAACGAACTTCCCAGTAAAAAAAAAACACCTGCAAGGCCTGGAAGAAAGCGAGCCTCAGCCAGGTGAGAAAAAGTAATGCAATATCTTATTGGCCACCGTAGGAGTTAAACCAAAATCGGAATTGAGAAGAACAGAAACTAATATTCACTGGATGGTCATATACCTTTTCACCGCTAGATGGGGGTAAAAATCACACAGTGTAGCTTTAAAGGGTTGATGAACTGAGAAATCAAATTTTCCTTGAGCTTTTGACATCTGAGAGGTCATCATATTATAAGAATATCCTGTAAGTTTCAGAACTGAAAACGTCCTTGTTAGTCCAATAAATGCTTTTATTGACACCAGCCTCAGCAAACGCCTCGTTTTTCAAAGTGGGGAACTATGACGTCAAAGAGGATAAAACACCACCCCCGCAGAAGAAGATCAACGCCTGCTTCAACATGACCGGGTTAGCCCCGCCCACCGATTCGAGCATTTTACACGCATACATAGCTAAATAACATAGGCTGCCTACCTCGTGATGACAAACCGGATCGAGCTACCGAGCAATACAAAATATTGTGCAGTGCCTGGTTGTGGAAGAAGACAGTCGCTGCATAAGCTTCCTCTGGATTCCAATAGGAGTGCATGGATAAACTTTATTTTTAATGACGTTCCACTCCAGCTGATGATGTAAAACATTGTCCGTCTGTTCGCTTCGTTTCACTGAGGATTTTTTTGTAAACAAGACTGGATTTGCAGACCGATTAAGAGTAAAGAACGGTGCTGTGCCGTCTATATTGGATCTGACAGGAATTGCAACACCTGGAATCTGGGTCGAACATGTATGGGCGAATCATTCTGGTTGCCATTTTACAACATTGGACGTTTTCAAAACAATTTCCCCCAATTGCATCTACGGGTGAGTTGAAACTCATTTTTTTTTACTTCCGTTTACTTCCCAGCGTTTTTCAGCTAGGCTCAAAACTAGGGTAGAAAATAGCCTATTACTTATTAATTTTGATGTTTTTGAATGCAAAAACCAAGCGAACGTCAAAAGTTTACCTCAGACAACAATATAATAAGATTTAAAAAGCCAGTTCATGACCCCTTTAAGAGCTACATAGTTGTTGTAACTTTTAGTGTTAATTGTTTTTTGTAAAGACTACATGCAATCTCAGCAGAATAGGATCTATAGCAGACATTGGTGTAAACTGTCTTTTTCTACAGTCAGTTTTTTTCTTTAAAGTTGACTACTGTCATGGCAAGAATCACTTTGAAGGGAAAAGTTAGTAAAACTGTCATTGAGTGAATAATACAATGATAAATCAACAGCATTCGAAGAAAACTATGGCCCCTTAAGTACTGAGGTTTGTTGTTACGGTCATCACATTTCTAGCCAAAGGATATGTCTAAATATGTAAACTACTTACCGTTCCCTTGAGAGCGTCCACCTCGCAGGTGAGCGCCTGCACCTGACGCCGGTATTCACTGGCCTCCTGCTTGGCCAATCGCAGAGCTTCATTATTCCTGTTAGCCGCTTCTGTCAGGTCAGCAAACTGACAGCGAATGAAGACATGTGTTAGTAGGCAGAGTATGGAAATCGAAGTAAAACTTAAATGTGAGTATAAAAGGAAGAATCTGTAGCATCTGGACCAATCAAGCACACACAAATTATTAATTATATTTAATGAATAATCCAGCAAACTCACTCTCCCAACAAACTTCCCCCAAAACTAACATCCCAAATGAAGTTAATACACTGGCAGAAGCCGTTGTCCTGTTACAGGACACATTAAGACTGATAAGACTTTTTACCACCACAAAAGGAATTTGCAGAGAGTTGTCACTCAATTATTGCTAAGAAGAAGAAATAAACCCTTTTAATCCTATATAGTCTATATATAACCACTTGAGAAATGTATAAACGTGCATCTAATTTTCCCATCTCACGATTTTCCTTTTATTTGGCCTATGTATTCATTCAACTCTTATGGATTAATTTTTCAGACTTGATTTATGGTTAACCAAAATCATGTGTAGCATGTTTAGTCTTTATAAACTCCCATCTTCACCCCCCATTTGTTAATTTACATTACATTTTCCAAACTTTGTGACGCATTAGTATTATAAGAATCTTGAAGATTCTTTTGTTAAACACCCAATCAAATTACATGTTCAAAGGCATGCTTGAACAAAAGGTCATAAATAAATTCCCTCGAAAGGGAACAACTTCCTATTGGCTCAAACACCTCCAGAGGGTGTGACATATTCACGCTTTAAAAATCACTGATCACAAGATCACGCCTCTTAGTCTCTTACTCTCTTAGTCCCTTTCTGAAATCCTGATGTGAAGATGATGCTGAACTAGACGTTTTCTAAGGACCCCCAAGCTTGTGCCAGGGTGCGGCCTTGTCTTTCCATTCACCAAAGATTATTACTACAATATTACTACTAGATTATTACTATTACTACTATTAACTGATCCAAAGTTAACAAGTTATGATTAATTATTAATATTTTTTTTAGATCTAATTTGCTACAAATCCATAAAAAAATATTTTAGTAAATAGGACTTTTTTCAGTCCTTAAAAGCAGAAGCAGCTCATCTGACAGTTATGACTCGCAGAAAAAAAATGTGAAGCAAGATAAAGAAGAGGCTAAGATGTTGATGATAAATAGAGGAAATCCCTGTTAATGGTGAAACGGCTCATGTTAAATACCTTGGATTTGTACCAGCCCTCTGACTCCTGGATGTTTTTGGTTGCCAGGTTCTCATACTGCAGTCTGACGTCTCTCAGAGCAGCTGTCAGATCGGTTTAGCCATGTCCATATCCACCTGCACCTGCTGGCCCTGGATCTGTGCCTGCAGCTCAACCAGCTCCTACAGAGAGAGAGAGAGAGAGAGAGAGAGAGAGAGAGAGAGAGAGAGAGAGGAGAGAGAGAGAGGAGAGAGAGAGAGAGAGAGAGAGAGAGAGAGAGAGAGAGAGAGAGAGAGAGAGAGAGAGAGAGAGAGAGAGAGATGAGAAAGAGAAGATGAGAGGTGATTCCAGTATACTGTTGACATATCTAGGGTGTTGTGCACGGTTGCAGGTTGCTATGCAGTTTAAACAGCACACATACTGTAGATGGTTTTTGTCATTTGGTACTTCTCATTCAAACAGTCATTTTATTATTTAATTGTATAGATAATGCTATAATGGATTTACATTTGTATGAAAAGTATAATGCCTTGGAATTCATAAATCAAAACAACGTTTTAGTACACAAATGTCTCTAAGACAAAAAATGCTATATCCTTAGATTTGAATGTGACTTAATGTACAGGCTGATAGAGGCGACCGTGGTGTACAGACAAGGTGTCATTCTTTCTATTACACTATGGTTGGCTCATAAATGTACAAATGAAAACTCTATCTTAAATTTTTTTCAAGTAAAAACCTACACATAGCCCCTTTAATATATACATAATATAGTTTAATGACAGAAAATTAGACATACAGAAAATTACATGAACACCTATTTTACACTATTTATTAAAAGTTCATAAACCTTTTAATATATATTATAATATATATATATATATATATATATATATATATATATATATATATTAAAAGTTCATAAACATTTTAGTATATATATATATATATTTTTTTTTTTTTTTTTTTTTTTTTTTAAGATTAGATTAGATTCAATGGCAACATTTACGTGTTCCCTAACATGACCAAGACAGTACAGCAAGTAAGTTGGATCTCATATAAATATAATACTCTGATTATGTGATTATGCTTATATGGTATTAGAGTACAATCAATCACTGTAAAATATGAGTAAAATATTGGTTGATTATTCAGTCTATCACAAGTTGAGAGTGTGGTGGTGGTGGTGGTGGTAAGAAGATGCATTGATCTGTCATTTAATGGCTTTTACTGTGAGTTAAAGCAGAAGTTTCTTTATCATACATTGAAATTAAGAATGACATTACATAACCTCAATCGTGGAAGTTTTTGGGAAGGCGATTCAGCAAATGGAAGTACTATTACTTCCAATTTGTAGGGACGTTATTAGTCCTACGACATAACAATTATATGAACTAGAGCCCTTATTGAGCCCGATACACAGCAAGCAACGTGACGAGCTCTGATATTGGGGGACATGCCTACTTGTCACCATTAATTCTCTACGGGAATCGTAAAGGTTAAACTGCCTGTTTTAGTGCCGTGCTTCTCACACCAATCGCCACCAACACAATGACACACACACAACTACAACATACACTTTCAACAGCAACAGACACAACTATTTCATCTACTTCCCTACAATCACACAACACACATCACGTCAACACAGCAACAATACACAAAACACACTACACTATACCAGACATTCTGCCTTTAAGCCAGTTAGACAAATCAGTGTTTGCTTTGTCAGGGTTGATGAAGAGCAATGAAAGTGATGAGGATTTCAGAGTATTAAAGACATCAGCTCGGAGCCTGACATGCCCACAGAGACATCCTTTTCACCTTCCCAAACCACACGGTTGTTTGTGATTTGGAGAAAAGTTGCGAAGCGCTAGTACTTAGTTGTTACATGAATGATTTTATTAGTCTAAGTGTATGAGTAGATTCACCAATTTTTTGTCTATCCTTTTTAAGAAAGGCTTAGCCTATAGAAATGTTTGAGCTGAACTGAAAGAAACGTTTCACATAACTTAAATATTAGTTTTTTTCAAATGATAGTATCTGTTTTTTTGACACTATTTATACATAGTATTTAATGCGTCTATTTAAACTAAATGCCAAATAGTTTAATTAATTTTGAAACCAGATAAAGTTGTGTTTTCTTAAATTGTTATTTGCTCTTGTCTCACCCATGATTATTATAAATTACAGTAAAACCGATATTGTTTCAACAATATTTCTGTTTAATATGTTTTATGTAATTTATTGTATTAAAGTGAATTTTCAACACTATTACTCCTGTCTTCAGTATCATGATCCTTATTCGTTAATTGTATTGATAGAAACTATTCTTATTATTACCATTTGAAAAATTGTGTATATTTTGTACTGTATTTTTCAGGTCTTTGATGAATACAATTCAAAGAACATGATTATTAAATGAAATCCAATGCATTGTCACTTTGTGATTCTCAATATCTTGCTAATCAAATAAATTTCTTTTTTATAAATAAAAACTTTCAAATTTAATTATGTAGATTATCATGTGGTCTTCTCAGTCATCTTACCAGATGCAGAAATTACACAATTATCATCAATCTCTTCTTTGCCATTTTTTACATTAAAAAATAATTTATTTAAATGTTCCAACAAGTTTGACGATTTAAATAACAGAGATGGAACATCTTTTTGCTACAAACCCCATGAAAAACTGATAATTCGTTTGAATATAATATAAAAGAATAGTTTCGTTTTTAAACCTTAGTTTAAAAACAAGTGTATACCTGTTAAAACTTCCATGCGGTCTTGCCCTCCGCTGAAAATGCATCCGCATGCGTATCACATCAACGTCCAAAGCGGCCAATAGGGCGTCTATGTATTATATTATGTCTATGGTTGAGTCTGTGAATAACTTTAAGTGAAATAGCTTAAAATTCCCAAGTTTTAGTCATGCAATGCACGATGGGAACGTGAAAGCCGTCATTTTGCCGCCGTGTCTATGCTGAGAAGACGACGTCATTTTCCTGCCGCACACCGGACTGCTGCTAAAACTCGCCAGAGACGGGAAGTAGCTTTGGTCTCGCCCTCCCGATGTCCATTGTTTAGCTAACGTTGCTGCTGAGGAGTCAGTCAACTTAATGTGTTTGTGAATATAACGTTAAGGGATGTTGGTGAGTAGTGGGACGCTATAACTTTAACTAACGTTAGGTCGGCAGCCATTTTCACCTGCTAGCTAACGTTACAGTTTGAAAGTTTTTTTTACTTGGTGCGCCGTTTGTGAGAAGTCCAAGTGAAGCAGTTTGACGTCGATGGACATTAACATTGTCACCCGGGCCGTTAGGGTACCTATAGCTAGCTAAAAGTTAAGTTACTTTTATCACTGGAGGGCTTTTTGTGACCGGACAGACATTTTAAACGTCAAGGTCAACGGACATCACCTGTAGCCACTGGTTTGATGGCTTAGCTAGCCAAATTGCCTTTCTCGCTTGACGCGCTGTTTGTGAACTTGGAAAAATGTCGTTTTAACCAGTTCAACGGGACATTTTTCACCCGTATTGGCGGACGCCGCCCTGCTTTGAACCGCCTCTCGGCAGATTTAGAGACGCTGCGGACGAAAACCACGAGCATTCATGGCGGGAAGGGAGCGCGACCACGTTGTAACGTTGCTAACTTTTTTTCTTACCGGAGGGCTTTTTTGAGCAGTGTAAAACCGTTGTTGTTGTAACCAGTTCAACTGGACGTTTTTAACCTGTAACTTTAGCGTCTTGGTGACACCGCCCGATCCACGCTGAACGAGGGACATGCACTGTTTTTTCCCTTATATTAAATGTGAATGACAACTTTGACCATTCATTTTATTATTGTCTTATGCATGACATAGGCTCCGCTTTAGTGACTATTTTACCTTCAAGCACCTAAGAGAACGTGAATTGCAACCGGATTATGCAAACTGAGTTTATTAGCAATAAACACCCTTAATAATGACACGATGGCTTTAATGTTAGCTTATTTTAAAATACAGGTATATTGTTTCAATAGAATACTGTAGCTTATATAATTTCCCTTGTCTTATTTTCTTTGTTTTATTGTGTTGCAGGTCATGGGAAGAAATTCTTTTGAACCCAATATCCTGAGATTAGCAACAAACTGAATATCAATCTCTGAAAAATATGCTTTGGAAGTGTAAGTATTGCACTCTTAGCTGTGAAAAGAGAGCACAGCTATTTAAGCATTATAGGCTAAAACATGGAAGTTATGCGAGAACAGAGCCTTTTCCTTGTTTACATCAGGAATGTCCATGTACATTTAAATCACTCAATGCACTAAAGTACTTATGCAATACATGTTTTGTTTCAGGTTTTTTACGAGTTCACCAGAGTGGTGGGGAAAAGTCTGCAAGAGAATTTCTTTGATGAACTTGATCGTTTCTCTCCAAGGCTGATGGACCTCTTTAGGAAGAAGAAAGGCCTGACCGGACAGCTTTTGGCTGAGCTTTTACGTCACACAAAGGTGGGTTTGACTACATCTTTCCTTTCTCAAACTTACTGACACAGGCTCGCTCACACACACACACACTCACATTCAAAAAGACACACACACACACACCAACCTGTAGGTGGGCACACACACCAGCCTGGAGGTGGACACACACACACACCACACACACACACACAAAACACACACACACACAACACAAACCTGGAGATGGAGGTGGACACACTCACACCAACCTGGACCTGGAGGTGGGACACACAATCAAACACAGGCTCACACACACTCACACATTCAAAAGACTCACGCACACAGATTGAAAAACTCACGCACACAGATTCAAACACTCACACACACTCAAACACAGATTCAGACACACACAGGCTCACAAAACACACACACACTCACACACACACCAATCTGGACCTGAAGGTTGACACACACACACACACACACACACACACACACACGCACACACAGATATTGATATTGATATTGTGGCGGGCCACCACAAATTAATGAATGTATGGGAAACCCTGATGTGAGTTATCCTTAGAAAGATATGTTTTAACTCTTGTGTCCACTATCTTGCAGACCACTGAGCCAACAGACATCAGGTGCCTATGTCTTCGGGACTGCCTGTCATCTTGGCGGATGAATCTTCTGCCTTCAAGACATGCTCTGTAAGTTAATTTGTTTTGTAAATGTTGCAGGTGCATGCTCCTTTGGTCAAATTTTTAGCTGTTAATGAACACTTCCATTCATTTTCAGAATTATTTTATCATCATCCGTGTCTCCATTAAGTCGATATTTAATGGGGCCGAACAAAGATAGTTTACCCATCTTTCAGTCCCAGTCCTATTGAAAAAGTAGAAAATCCTTTACAATTGCCCAATTAGTTTTGGACTTTACTGTCACCGGTTGGAACTTGTGAAATTGTTTTGGGTCTAAAACTCAAATGGGGAGTTCTGATTGCACTTGTTAGATTCTGGTTGCTCCAGTCATCAAATATCTTGCGTATGTTACTTTCAACTGGTAAAGTAAAAAAAAAAAAAAAAAAATTAAGGTGAAAGGTACTGAGAGTCATAAAAAATGTTTCAGCATGACTGTGACTGAAAGTGGGCAAACTCCATGTTTTGGACAAAGTGTTGCAAACTGTACAGATCCGAATATGGCATTTGATAAAAAATTCAAGACTGGTATCGTCCTCTTAATATAAATTACTTTCAGTGTGGTTTATATTGTACAATGCTTTTCATTATAAACAGTTACAGGTTATTTTTGGTGGACAAAACACCATTGTCTAACTGGCATGTTTATGTTCTCTCCTTGTCAAAACGTTTCTTTCACTGTTAGGATGTAACTGACAAGGACTCGTACATTGAAACTCCAGTGGGAATTCTCTGCCTTGGTCAAGAAAAAACCCAGCTCAACCCATCCAGAGTAGGGATCATCTTGGAAGGGTCTGTGGTAATGGATGAACTGGCCAACCTGCCTCAGGCCTTCTGTGTCCTTTTCGGACTGATCTATGCCCTGCACCTGGACTACCCCAAGTGCATGAAAAACACTTTCAATTTTATTCAGCAAGTAATGCTGAAACCGGGTAGAAGTGAGCTGGTACCCAAAATTCAAACTTTGAAAAATCAGCTGGAAGCATAAAACGGGGTTCGAAGTGGCTCTACTACTGTTCCAGATTTGTTTGCCACAGTTTGTAACGTTGGACTTTTATGAAAATGTTTACTGTTGTATATGGTTTGGGGTACATGTGTCCTGTGGTATTTGCACAGATTTTTTGCACAAGATTCCATGACACAGGCTTTGATAAAATTGCATTTCAAATTAGTTGGGTATTTTAGTTACATTACCAACTAAAAGGCAGATGTCTTGGTGCATTTTGGATTTTCCAGATATATAGAGTAAATATTTTAGTAATGTTTAGTCATATAAATAGGACTGTTCAACTATATAATAAATTTCCCCTAACAGGAGTGTAAGTTAAAATACAGTTTTAATGTGATTTGTTGTGATAATTATGTACACATGCTTGAGCACAATAAGTGTTTTTGTTGGCATGATGGTGCTTTTGTTTTATATAATGGTCATGAATGACACATTTTGCCACTGTTTCAGTCTTACGATTCAAGGTTGTTAAAGCAGGGGGCAACAACCTGTAAGTTAATGCTGTTTTCAAATTAAACGGTAAAAATGACTTTTGTATTGCGTATTTGTCTTAATTTAAATGTTCTAGTTTAGCATATTCAATGAATACAAAGGTTTAGTTACTTTAACTTAAAATAGTAAGGAGTTCATGTTACAAGACAATTAATATTACAAGAGATTGTAAGTTAAATCAACTTGGCATTCGGTTTTTTGAACTTAAAATAGTAAGTGGAGTTCATGTGACAAGACAATTAATATTACAAGAGATTGTAAGTTAAATCAACTTGGCATTCAGTATTTTGAACTTAAAATAATAAGTCCACCCTTTCATTCATTTAAGTTAAATGCACTCAAGTTTTCATAACCAATTACTTAAAGTTTTTAAGGCAACCGGTTTCCTCAATTTTTTTAAGTAAATTCAACTTATCCGGGCTTACAGTGCAGAAGTTTGCTTTATCTCAGGAAATAAGAACTGACAGTATCTCACCTCATCGTGGAGCTTTTTCAGGAAGGCGAGTTCATCCTGGAGAGACTCCACCTTCCTCTCCAGATCCACTCGAGCAAGAGCAGCGTTATCCACGTCCTGCACGACATAACAACATTATATGACACAACAGCACTTCTGTATTGAGCACAGATACACAGGAAGCACACAGTGAAGAGCTCTTTGTGTTTTAATGAGCATCTGGCCGGGCACAATGCCCTGCAGTCTGTGTGGCACCATTAGGATGTCTGCTGACGGGACTCCCCGTAAACAGGGCTTTAACACTCACACTGTTTTTATGCTTGACACGTGCTCTCTCTCTCTCTCTCACACACACACACACACACACACACACACACACACACACACACACACACACACACACACACACACACATACCCAGGCATTCCTGCCCTTGGCAGCCAGTTCAGACACAACAGTTTGCTTTGTCAGGGTCTGCTGGAAGAGCAATCGCAGAGATGGAGATTTCCAGAGACAAAGACATTCAGCTCTGAGCCTGACATGCCACACAGAGCCATTCCTCTATCACCGTTCCCAAACTAAACCCACACTTGGTTTGTTTCTGTGATTAAATGGAGAAAATGAGTTGCAAGCAGCAATAGTACATTAGTTTGGTTGTACCACCCCTTGTAATGATTTTGGGAATTTAGCTAAAAGATTATGAGTAGATTCACAATTCTTTATAAACTGTATCCCTGGTTTTACAGACAAGGCTTAAGCCTATAGACGATGTTTGAGCTGTTTTAACTGAAAGAAACTTGCACCGACAAATCCTAAAATATCATAGTTTTGTTTCAAGATGCACATCAGTCATATTTTTTTCTAAGACACATTTATACAAGTTATTTGAATGCGCTAGTTAAACTAAAGCCAAATCCTGTCTTAATCTAAGCCCTGTCTGTGAAACCAGGCAAAGTTTGTTTTCTTACACATTGTTCTTTGAGCCTCTTGTGCTCACCAAGGCTGCATTTATTTGATCAAAATACAGTAAAAACACTGATATTTTTCCAAAACAACTGATTTCTGTTTTAATATGTTTTCAAATGTAATTTATTCCTGTGATGCAAAGCTGAATTTTCAACATCATTACTCCTGTCTTCAGTATCACATGATCCTTCAGAACTCAGTCTAATATGCTGATTTGATAGAAACTTTTCTTATTATTACCAATGTTGAAAACAGTTGTCCTGCTTCATATTTTTGTGGAATGATATACTTTGTCAGGATTCTTTGATGAATAGAAAGTTCAAAAGAACAGCATTTATTTGAAATCGAAATCCGTAAATGCCTTTGTCACTTTTGATCAATTCAATGCATCCTTGCTGAATAAATTTATTAATTTCTTTCAAAAAAATTACAAATAAATAAATACAAAACTTAATGACCCCAAAGTTTTGAATGGTATTGTAGATTATCATGTGAGCTCTGTGAGCTCAGTCATCCACCCAGATGCAGAAATTACACAATTTTATCAATTCATCTCATTCTATGTTGCTCAATTTTTTACATCTACATGATGAAAAGTTGAACTCTTGCTACTCTTAAATGTTCCAACAAGTTTGACCAGACTTCTGAAACTCCGGTAACAGCAGTAGTGATCACATCTTCAGCTATATGCATCAGCAAAGGCCTCATGAAATAATTTCTTGCATAATTTCTTTTGAAATAATATAAATAGTAATAGTTATACGTTTCTCAAAACCTTTAGTTTTAAAAACAATCGTGTTATACCTGTCTAAAACTTCTCATGCTGTTCTCTGCATCTTCTCGCTGAAGAATCTCATCCTGCAGTCTGTAAATAACACATCAATAAGAAAACACTTCACCAAACAAATAACCACCATATTATACCACAAATAACCAAATATTTAAAAAATTAGTTTCACTAGTTGATTTATTCAATTATTACACATCTCTCAGGAATATTTGTTTCTTATTGGTCAATCACAACATTTAGCGTCTTAATAATAACTTTGAATGTTCTCATAAGCAATTGTGATTTTCATTACATTAGACCTCAAAATAATATAAAAAGTGGCATATGCACACAAATGATGCTAGAGATGCTTTGACAACCGCAAAGTTTCCAAAAAGGTTTTGTCTTCATTCTGCACAGGGTACAGCAAGGCTAAAGACCCCTCGGGGTACAAAGTACAATTGATTTTATATTTTCCAAAACATTAAAGCAAACAACACCACCACAGCACTTTCCTGAACATGGTCTGTCACACTGCACAATATCCTGATGCATAATGTCACTCACTGTGTGCAATTACAAAAAAGATATCAAATCATTTTAATTCATTTAATGTTGATTTGTTGCAAAGTATTGCACATATACTAAAAATAATAAAAAAGAAGGGGTTGCTTATAGTACACAAATGTAATTTTGTTATTTCAATACCCAAAGAATTTCGAGAATTTCGGTACCCAAAAAGCATCTTGCTCTCTATCAATGATATTTTGCATATAATCAGGGTAAAAGTCCTTTTTAATCAAAACAGCCTTCTGTTATTAGCAGAGAAGATATGGTTAATAAAGTGAGATTAAATAAAGTATATTTGTTTAATTTAACATTTAACATTTAATGCAGGTTTGCGCAATATTCTGAGTTTGCACTTCACTATTTTAATTTATTTTGAGGAATACTGAATCTGTTTTTGTGCAAGTGAGATCAATAGACACAATGTTCACATTAAGTCTAGAGCTAATAGCATATGCCTCTGCACTTACTCCTGATTTCTCTCAACATGGGGACAAGCGAGGTGTCAGTCAATAAATGAGAAAACAAAGTAACTTGTGCTACTTATTTGAAAAAGTAACTCAGATATTTAGTTGCAAATGTACAAGGGAATTTGTAACACGTTACTAATGCGTTACCCCAAACCCAGCTGCAAATCCCAGTGGTAGCCTACCTTGGTATTCTGTATGACCTAATGCAATGCCATTCACACATTACCGTGCCCAATTTTTTATGAATGTTTGTCATACTTCTCCCTGAGACGCTCCATGTCTTCTGCCAGGTTGTCTCGCGTGACTTCCACGCGTGTTTTCTCCGTGATGAGCTGGTCCAACTGTCGCCTCAGGTCGCGCATCTCCTCCTCATACAGATCCGCGATGCTGGACGATCTCTGACCCCTCAGCTGCTCCAGCTCCGCGCTCAGGATCTTGTTCTGCTGCTCCAGGAAACGCACCTTTTCGATGTAACTGGCGAAGCGGTCGTTCAGTGACTGCATCTGCGCCTTTTCGCTGAGCCGGTTCGCCTTGAATTCTGTGTTTAAAGCGTCCGAGAGACTAAAATCCACAGTCTCCGAGGTCAGTCGTGGCATCCCCGCGCTACTTCGGACTCTGGGGCTCTTCGACGCGTAAATGACCGGAGCCGAGGAGACGCCGTAAGACACCCGCGAGCGCACGGAACTGGAGGTCTGACGGCTGGGGAACGCGCTGCTCCGGCTCACATCTCCAAATCGCTTTCTGTAGGAGGAGGTAGACATCGTGAACTTTAATATCTGTAGTAGTTCAGAGAACCGTTTCTCTCTTCAGGAACTGTCCTAAACGGGGAGCGACATTGTGAGAGGAAGCTTATAGCCAACTCATTATGCAAATCACAAAAGGGTGCTGGAGGATTTGAGTGACACAACCAGAAACCTATTGAGTTCATTCAGGCTTACAGAGAGTTTCAAATGTTATTTAAAGTTAGGCCTACTCCTAAGGCCATGCAGATGGAACATATCCTTTTTACTGCATGTGGCATTTTATTATAGATTTAAAACTACACATTTCGCCAAAACCAAATGTGTATGTATTTCATATTTTTTTATTTAATTATTTTAATATATATTTTATTTGTATTAATGTATTATTCTATTGTTATGCTATTAATGTTGGAATTATAGCCTACATTATAATTATTTTCTTTATTATTCATTTGTTTTATGTAGCTGGATTTAGTTTTACTTAATTAATTTAGTTTTAATTCATTAAAAAATTGAATAGCCCTTTGAACCTAAAAGGGTTGACTGGATTGTTGATGGGGGGACACAGGTTCTCTCTCTCTCTCTTCTCTCTCATCTCATCTCTCTCTCCTCTCTCTCCTTCTCTCTCTCTCTCTCTCTCTCTCTCTCTCTCTCTTCTCTCTCTCTCTCTCTCTCTCTCTCCTTCTCTCTCTCCTCTCTCTCTCTCTCTCTCTCTCTCTCTCTCTCTCTCTCTCCGTGCGTCGCGCTACACGGTTTGGAGCGCAGTATGTTCTGTCTCGCATGCGCGCTCTAGATTCCGGGAGATTTAAACTAATTTGCGGGCATCAGGGAGCCGCTATCAATATGCGGGAGACCTCCGGAACTTCCGGGAGACTTGGGATGTCGAAACGCAGTCATATGAAAGATGCGCATCAATACCACTAATGTTATTTCTCGTGGCATTTATACGGCAAAAATGTTTTTTGCGTGCATATGCTACGCACTGAAAACCCCTTGGGTAGGATTAGGGGGATGGGGGTGCGTGCGTGCGTATTACACGCCATAAAGTGCGTATCATATGCACGCGAAAACTGCGTATCATATACACGCAAAAACTGATTTTGGCCTATAAATGGCGCGAGAAATAACATTCGTGGTATTGATACGCACTTTCATGAGATCGGGCTGGGACTACTAAACAAAAAAAAAAAAAAAAAAAAAATAGCAACTATTCAAGTATTCTCTTTGGGCCTGGACAGAGATTTCACGTAGTGTTATTGTGCAACACACATGACCAGCGTCGGCCAATAGTGAGGCTACGTGTGACGTATAACACAGAAGCGCTGCGCTGTTACACTACGTCAACAGCTTAGGAGAATGACATGGAGAAGATGGTTGAATAAAGTCATTATTTTTGTTTGTTTTTTGCGCGCAAAAAATATTCTCGTCGCTTGATAAACTTAAGATCTAGCCACTGTAGTCACTTGGACTATTTTAACGATTTCTTTAATGACTTTTCGGGGCTGTCAAGTTTCAATCCTTTAGAAGCCTATGGAGGAGTGATCCAGCTCTCAGATTTAATCAAAAATATCTTAATTTGTGTTCTGAAGATGAACGAAAGTCTTACGGGGTTGGAATGATATGAGGGAGAGTAATTACTGACAGAATTTTTATTTTTGGGTGAACTAACCCTTTAATCTTGTTTTCAAATCACGAGATGATCTTTCCCAAAAATCCTCTGGATGATGATGATTCAAAAACACAGAATTATGCACATTGAAAATGTTCTCAAACAAAGCTGTGGTTTTGTTTGGTAATCGGGTTTACTTACCCTGTTTTACCAAAGACACATATTCAGAAGCACATTAGTTTCTTGTTGAACTTCATTTTATTGTCATCCAGTGCATGATTCATTATCTTGATAAATATACAGTGCTTAACAAATATGTAAGGTTTGTGCCACAGCTGCCCTAAACTAACAGTAATGGTGATTACCAAAACCATGTTTATGTTTCTGTAATGGTTAACGTGTAAGCTCTTTAGTCACAGTTGGCCAAGTCAAAGTCCAGACTTGAATCCTATTGAACAAATTTGGGATTTAGTGGATTCAAAGATATATTGCACAAAAGTTTAATCAAAGCAAGTCTTTGGGAACAACTAAACTTTTTGGAAGACAATAACAACAGAGACTGTGGAAAAATACTGTAGGCATACATAAAAACAATGCAAGCTAGAATGACACCATACAAAGTATTAGTTTTTGGTTATTATGTGTGAATAAAGACTATTTAGTTGTTTCAGTTTATTTGCCTTATTAATGACAAATGTTTAGTTTTAAACAAGTTTTTGACAGATATTTTAAAAAATATATGTGTTTTCTCTTTATTTTAATACATTTTGTTTTATTTTATTAAGAATAATAATTTGTTACATTTATATAGCACTTTTCTCGGCACTCAAAAGCGTTTTACATTGAAGTGGGGGGGGGGGGGGGGGTCTCCTCAACCACCACCAGTGTGCAGCGTCACCTGATGATGCGACGGCAGCCATATTGCGCCAGAACGCCCACCACACACCAGCTACCGGTGGAGAGGAGACATTGACTGCGTTTACATGCAGCCAATAACCCGTTCAAAACCGGGATATTAGCAATAACCCGGTCGCGAACGGCCATGTAAACACCGGCAAAAACCCGGATATGCTCATATCCCGGATTTTAAAAACCGGGATATTATACCTGGGGTACCCCCTTTCTAACCCGAATTTTTGGTCATGTAAACGCGTATCGGGATATCCCCATTGTGATTTGTGTTCTGCGCATGTTCTATTCGCAAGGAATCTTGGTCTTTTGAGTAGAGAAACTTCTCGGCGCATACAAAACCCCGCGTGCAGTATATCGGAAGTAAACATGGCCAGACGCAGCACAGCATACTTCTGGAGCGAGGTCAGGTAACGTTACCAGCATCAAAGCGCAATCAAAGGCGATCGCTATCTGCCCCGAACCATTCATTATCCGCATGCTGCTGTTGTTGTCTTTGGATACAGGAAGAAGACTCGGAAATGACGCATATTGCGTCTTAAGGTGGTCCATGCGTCGAGACGCTAACCGTGCGTCGCTGTTTACATCGGGATATTGCAATTCCATGTATACAGGAGAAACTCTCTCTGCTCACGCATGTAAACGGGTTATTCCTAATGTTTCAGAAACCCGAATAGTGACCTTAACCCGACCATAACCCGAAAATTGGCTGCATGTAAACGTAGTCAGTGATGAAGCCAATCAGTATGTAGGGATGATTAGGATGATGGATAAAGGCCAATGGGAAAATTTGGCCAGGATGCCGGGGTTACACCCCTGCTCTTTTTCGAAGGACATCCTGGGCTTTTTTAAATTACCACAGAGAGTCAGGATCTCGGTTTAACGTCTCATCTGAAGGGTCACTACTGGGGTGTTAGGTCCCACACAGACCACAGAGTGAGCACCCCCTAAACCTATCCATCTCCACCCCCTGATCCCTAAACCCACCCCTAATTCTACCCATCTCCACCCCTGATCCCTAAACCCACCCCTAATTCTACCCATCTCCACCCCCTGATCCCTAAACCCACTCCTAAACCTACCCATCTCCACCCCCTGATCCCTAAACCCACCCCTAATCCTACCCATCTTCACCCCTTAGATCTGGATCTAACTCCGCCCCCTGGATCTCGTGTACTGCAGTGAGGTGCTACTGGAGAAACCTGTTTTTCTCAGGAGGTTTCCCATCCCGGCACTGACCAGGCTCAGCCCTGCTTAGCTTCAGTGGGCAACCACTGACATTGTCATGTCTAAACCATGGGTCACCAATCTCGGTCCTGGAGGGCCGGTGTCCTGCAGAGTTTAGTTCCAACCAGGTCCAACACACCTGCCTGAACGTTTCTATTATGCCTAGTGAGACCTTGATTAGCTGGTTCGGCCGGGTGTGTTTAATTGGGGTTGGAGCTAAACTCTGCAGGACACTGGCCCTCCAGCACTGAGATTGGTGACCCATGGTCTAAACTATCCAAGCTCCAATTGAAGGTCTCTATGATAAACGTTTTCATGCACTAAACTTGTGATAGCTTAGAAAGTTGTTTCACAAAATCTGTAAAACACACGTATTTTGGTGAGTCATTTCCTGCTATTTTAAGAAATATTTTTCAACCTGTGAGGCTGCAGTAGAAAACGAGAGAGATCACAGCAGTTGTTTACTTCATCTTAGACTAATCATCCAGTTAAGAGACAAATAGACTCTTGAGTTGCACTGCATTATTCTTGAGCTGTTTTTGGAAGCCGAAATAGGCCTTCATTTGAAGAGTTAATTCAATTGTGCTTAACAGGGAACATGCTTGTCTGTCAACACTGTCTTTTCTCAGGCCCTACACTTCCATATTAAATTACTTAATTTGAAACTTTATATATTAGTAAGATATTCAGTAGCCAGACGCGACAGATCTTTTACAGAGAGGTTTTTTTTATTATTTTTTTATAAGCCCTTGGTTCTTAACCTCAGGCCTATACTTGGTTGAAAAGCTTGTTTGTTTAATGTCCCGTGATTTTGTGCCACTGATCATCATGTCCTGCTGCCATGGTAAACATGTCTCAAGTAAACCGTTTTTCCTGTAAAAGCACAATATATATATAAATATATATATATATATATCAGTAACCTATTATTATTATTACTGATATTTGTAAAAAGTAGGCCTACTATTGATAGTATTACAAAATAATTGTTTTAGAAACTGTTTGAAGAAGAATTGACCCAACAACGAAAAGGTTTGCTTAATGGTGTAGCTATACGGCCAATGCATTCACAATCCCATCCAAGTAACTGTATCAATATATTTTCTTATATTCTTATTTTGACTATAGGTGTGTCCACGATGTACACAGCATAATAGAAAGAAGAAGTTACACAAGGGCAGTGACTTACACAAGAACAGTCAAAAGTGAAGCATAGACATGTCCCTGTGGACTGCATGCAAAAACAAACATAAACAAATTCCAGCCAATATATAGTCCAATTAAAGAACAAATGACTCTTTTGAGCCAAGTCTTGTTGTGAATCAGCAACATAGCCTAAGCCTATGTGCAACCAGCGTAATCCGATTTATGATTCATGGACTCTTATGGACCGACTCAGCGAATCAAAAACACAAGAGTGTAGTCCGATTTATGATTCATGGACTCTTATGGACCGACTCAGCGAATCAAAAACACAAGAGTGTAGTCCGATTTATGATTCATGGACTCTTATGGACCGACTCAGTGAATCAAAAACACACCAGTGTAGTCCAAATCACAAACAAATGACTCTTATGGACCTACTCAGTGGATCAAAACAAGTAGTCCAAATCACGAACAAATAACTCTTATGGACCGACTCAGTGAATCTAAAACACACCAGTGTAGTCCGATTCATGTAAAAATGACTCTCAAAGATCGACTCAATTAATCAAAAACACACAACAGTGTAGTCCGATTAAAAAACAAATGACCCTTATGGACCGACTCGGTGAAACACAGTGTAGTCCGATTCATAAACAAATGACTCTTATGGATCAACTGTGAATCAAAAACACACCAGTGTAGTCCGATTCATAAACAAATGACTCTTATGGATCAACTGTGAACCAAAATCACACCAGTGTAGTCCAAATTACGAACAAATGACTCTTATGGACCGATTCAGTGAATTAAAAAAACACCAGTGTAGTCCAAATCACGAACAAATGACTCTTATGGACCGACTCAGTGAATCTTAAACACACCAGTGTAGTCCAAATCATGTACAAATTACTCATATGGATCGACTCAGTGAATAAAAAACACATAGTTTGATTCATGAACAAAGCCCAGGTACGTCTGTAAGATGTCTGGAGATCTGGAAAACATCTTCTATGTAAATACATCTGATAAACATCTTAGAAAGAGCAGTTTTACATGCATTCTAAACATAAACATCTTACAGACATTTTCTAGATGTCTATATGGCATCTGACAGGAGACGTCTCAGAGACGTATTGCAGATGAGCAAACACTCTAAAAATACACTTGTAAATGCAGACATCAAATAGACGTCTCTGAGATGTTCGTGTCCTATCAGGGTCGACTCAGTGAAAAAAAACATTACGTCCGATTAATGAACAAATGACTCTTATGGACTGAGCATGTGCCGATAAAGTGTCATCACTGGTTTATTTTGTGTAACGTAAAATGTGTTCATATTTGTAAACATTTTAATGTCTTATTTTCCTTTATATATTTTTTCTGTTTATCCTGATGAATTTGTAGATATTAAAAAATATTATTCAGCTAAATTTCTGTTAAATGGTATATTTTGGTCATGTTGATGTTAGTAATGGAACATGATTGATAGGACTGGTGCATTTTTCCAGGGAACAAAGAGGTTATAAAACTGGGTAAGAAACATGTTTCATGAGTTTGTTAGGGAGCTGAGAGAGGTGTTAGTCACAGTAAAAACTTCTTACTGTGTTCTCATTCGCTCCATGCAGAGAATGAGTTTGGCACACTTTCCTTTACTCTCTAAAGGAATAATGAGGCTGAGAGGTCTTTGTTCAGGTCTCCATGGTGACCCAGGAGGATGATGGAAGGGTTCCAGGACCACAGAGGGCTAAACCGGGGTTGGCTATAAAAGAGCAGGAGATTTGTGTCTGCATGTGTGTGTACACGTTTATTGTAAAACTTACAACACCAGAAATCACTCCATTCTGTCCGCCTTCGTGTTTTTGCTCACATTTGCACCTTTTGTCTGGCTGCCCGTGGTGCTTTTTGTTTGGCACTGTGTTTGTGTAAATCTGTAGCAGGGTGGATATTTTAAAGCTCAGTTTACAGTTGAATAAAAGGTCCCAAAAAAAGACTAAATCTGAAAATTAGTCCTGTAAAAAGTTCCATAGTGTTTTTATAGGACATTTAACATTATAATACCAAGGTTAACTTTGAAGGACTTGGGAGAATATGTAAATGTATCTCATATGCACAGTAGGAAATATGTCTTGAACAATGACAATCTGTACCTTAATCTAACAAATGACATGGACAAAACATCAAATAAATAGAAAATTTGGCATGTAATGCACAAAAGTTTTAGGATGTCATTTCAGCCGGATTTTTTGGCTAGATGTATCCTTATATTCTTTGACTCTGATTTGCATGATAATTGAATATCTGTCAGTGACAGCTGTGATTTATGCTTTCACAATGCCAGGAGCAGATGGTTTTCTGTAATCATAACCCAAGTTGCTCAAAGCTGAACATGATTAAAAGTGGTTCTTGCTTGTACAAAACTCGCCAATGATACTGAAGTAGTCATGATTCCATTATTTACTCTTTTTAATAATAATATTAGATATGCATGCCTCATGTCTCTATTTCAGAATACCTGTATATAGACTGAGTAATAATAGCACACTTCTCCCCAATAAGACATTTTGATTAGAGGTGTGATTTATCCATTTGAAAGTCACTCTTTCATTAGATTTGTTTCTTCATCCTCAGCTGTTGTGTGTTTCAGTATGGTGAGTGTGTGCATTATAGCTCATTTTGATGGTTTGATGACTCCTGAATTGTGCAATGACTCCTTAAATTAAACAAATTAGTTCAATCAAATTAAGTTTTTTGGTTGAGTCAAAGTTGATTTTTAAAATATCCTTTTTCTTTTGAGTTTACACAACTATGACACATTTTAAGTAATCTGAATTACTTTACTGTTTTGAGTTTTATGAACTTGTTTCTTTTAATTCAGACAAACTTAAATTTAACTGAAACTGGGCTGGGACTTCTATTTCCCAGCTTGCATTGCCATGGCATTCGAAAGGGAGAGTAATTCTAAAATTAAGTATTATATAATGTTATTTGTGTGAGATGAATGTTAAGTGGGAGATTTAGTAGTGTTTAATGCTTTGCTCTGCTAATTTAGAAGAATTTGTTATGTTGGTTTTTTGGGGGGATTATCATCATGGTGAGTGGAGCATGAGCTTGGTTTGAGAACAGATAAATGTTAAATATTCTATGTTGTTGTACTCATTTAGCATTTGTTATGCTATGCTAATACTATCAAAGCATTGTACTACCAAATAGCAAGTTAGCATTCACTGAATTAGCCAGTTAAAGCTATAGCCAAGTTTTCTCTACAAATATTAAAGTTGAGACTACAGTAATTTAAAGTTAAATTAATGAGTTAGCTTGCTCAAATATTTCAAGAGCATTTAAAATGTATAAGAACAAAATTAAAATCTGCCAGTTCTGCTTTCTTAAACTTAAAATTTTTGATGAAACTGATTACCTAAATTCTATGAGTTTTTCCAACTTATTCAGGTTTACAGCGTTGGCATCTGTGGTTCTAAGAATCTTTAACATCCATGGAACTTTCCATTGCACTAAAGTGGAAACGGGTTCATTAGATAATTAAAATGTGCTTTACACAAAGAAAAACAATGGCTCTTTTAAGAGCTCTTTTAGTTCTTCTATGGCATAATTGCAACAAACTCCCTTTTTGAATCCTTCATGCTGAACATGGAAGTCAGGTGCATTGCATTATGGGAAACAGTGATGCATGCAGTGTGCTCCGCTGCATACAGTAAGTCAACCAGTTATTCATCAATATCAGAATGTGTTTCAACATAGTATTGTGCATAAATAGAAAGAGTAGTATTCTGGAAAGAGAGGCTTAAAGGTGCTCTATGTAACTTTTAGCGGCCTCTAGCGGTGATGTTTCAGATTGCAACCAATTTTTACAAGAGCGCTCGTGCTCGAACTCATAGACAATACCGTCTATTACGCAAATATCTCGGCGAAAACTAGACGGATTCGGCGAGCACCGAGCTCGTTGGAATCATCTAGTCGAGCTGAAAAGAACCATATAAGTTACATAGTTTTTGGTGGTGTTTTCACGGAGACATTAGCAGAAAACCATCGGGCGCGCAGCAAAATTGTCACGATCTCAGAAGAAAATCGCTCGTATCTCTGGAACCCAAAGACCCAGAGAGCTCAAATTCGGGTGAGGGGGACCCAGGGGGACTCTTGCCCGAACGCTAGAGTGGCGGGCTTAGGGGATGTCCCCTACCGGATCGCCGTTCACTGGGACCCCCGATTTCGAACGGCTATAACTCGGGGAGCCGGGCGAGTTGGACCTCGGTGGTGGGCTCGTTTGAAAGGCCCCGTCCAGCACTACGAACGATTAGAGTCTTGGGAATATTGATCAAAGACTGACCGAGATATAAGCCGAAAAACGTGCGCCTTTAACCGGACGTAACTCCCTGACCGTCTACAATAGACTGTATATAAGGAGAGAGGCTCGGGAGCGCGCATGCACGTCACATCCATTGGATTTCGCGGTAAATCCGACCCGGAGCCTTCACATAGAAATAGGAATACTGGCTTTCAGAGGTAGGCTAATAGCAAAACTCGACAAGTGGATCGTTGTAATGTGTGATTACAACCCTTCACACACAGGCAATAAAAAAATGATTCATTTTAGTAGAAAAGTTACATATAGCACCTTAAAACGGAGAGAAGGCAGCTTGAATGTTTTTTTTGTTTGAATTTTAAGATGCACAAGGCAATGAATGTCATGTGTTAAACCACGTTTAAAAAAAATAAGACAATTAAGCAAAAACAGATATTCATTTTACACAGAACAGAGTTTGAATTCTTGCAGATAAGCTGTAGACAGTAACGGTAATAATCTGATTAACCCCGGACACAAACATCTGTCTGCTTTGTGGTCAGTATATAGTAATTGATAACTCAATTTATAGAGAGGTCATTTGATGAGAGGTGTACAGTGGCTGGAAGTGTGTTCGGCTGTGGATGTGAAATGCTGACATACACTGCAGGGCTTAATGGGGTTATGGGGAGACACTGCACAGCACAATACACACTCAGAAGCAGCTTGCATCCCAAAACATTGATCACCTATAGCTTTCCTGTTTTGCAATCCATTTCAGATGTGGTCTAACATCATAAACCTGCATGCCTTCAAAGTATATGCAAATTAGATTAGCTTGAATTGTTTTCCATGCATTTACAGCTCAAATGACAGAGTGGAAAGTGGAAAACTTTTTAGCTTGACCCCAGAAGGCTTTTATGTCTGTTGTTTGTTTTATGATCATATTTTATTGAATCTGTGCTGCCCTTCTGTTTTGTTTAATGGCAAAACATTGTTTTTACATTAAAAAGCAATGCCCATGTTTTTATGCACCTGATGCAAAAAATATAGAGCTTGCTGCAAGTTTTTACTAGATGGCGTTTTGTCGCCTCTTAGTGGTTACTCTTTTATTTTCTGTTGACTAAAGCATGTAGTTTGTCAGAGAGCAAATGCTGGCGTGAGATTTCTCATTAAACAATCAGGTCTTTAGATTGGTGTCAGATCAATGGTGACTTTTATTGCAGGTGCTTTTACAATTCCCTTGTTTTGCTGCATTCTGAAGACAGTTTAAAGGGAAAGGCTGTAGCGCTTCACCAGACACCGTTTCTTTCATCATTATCCACTTGGAAACAGTTTTGTTCTTGATTACCAAAGGCCTCCGCTAATTGTCCCAGGGCATAATTAGTCTTCAGTGAAATCATGTAGATTTCACATTTATATTCAAGCTGTTTAGTCCACTTTATAAAAACGATTCAACTTTTTTATAATAAAGCATTTTTTCTTTTATTCCCATTTGATATCAGTTTCATTTGATGAATGCCTTTTCTTAAATGGAAAAAGGAAAATTCTGTCATTAATTACTCACCCTCATGTCGTTCCAAATCTGTAATGCTTTCGTTCATCTCTCGGAACACAAAGTTCGCAAAAAAGATTGTAAATCTAATCTATATAATTCAGCGGTTTGTCCAAATTGTCTGTAGGGACATGATTGCTGTATGCTGAACAGATTAAATTTAGGCTTTTATTCACATATAAACATTCACAAACATTCATCAACTCACAAATCAGTTGTGGTAAACGGAAGTTCAAGCATGCGAGAACCAATGAGGTTCATTCTCTTGTTACGCATCACGTTTGAGCTTCTGCAAGAACCAGTGAGGTTTGTTCTTGCGCATCAAGCACATAAGATTGAGCTTCTGTTTATGTAGAAAATTGGACAAATGCTTAATTCATATGGATTAGTTTTATAATCTCTTTATGAACTCTTATGTGACTCAAAGCTCTTATGTCAGTGTATCATATGACTTTCTGTTGAACACAGCCAGCAGTTATGCAGAACATCCAAACTGCTTTCTTTTAAATTCAGTGAAATTGAATTGAATTAGTAGTGCTAAATGAATAAATGTAAATTTAACGAACCAAGGGTTCCAAAAAAGCACGAGGCAAGTCTTCTAAATCCATCCGATAGCTTGTGGGAGGAACACAAGGTCCCTCCACGTAGCTTTTAGATTTACCCCACAAGTGAAAATGAGATTTTTTTTTAAATCGAGATTATTAGTGTACGTTTAAAACATAGTCTATTTCTTACATTAAGCTATATGGCTTCAGAAGACTTGGAGTGGAGTGCACAAGGCATGTGCACTATATGTGTGACCCTTTCCCCCCATTCACAGCATGGATACTCTTCAAAACCTCTTGTTTTGTGTTCTGTTCAATCACAAAACATTCATGTTTGGATTACCACATGACGGCAAGTAACAAACGCAGACATCATTTTTATTTTTGCTTGTACTGGCCCTTTAAGAACTGCCCACCCCTCTGTTCATATCTTTCAGCGGCTCATTGAGCATTACTCTGCAGGTGGACTGTACCACTTTCACCCGCAGAGGGGGGGACGCGAGACCTCATTAACTTCAGCACCTGGACAGCGACCGTCCCGGAAACCCTCCTCTGGTGTAACAATGCGAGCATTCAGTGGAACGATATTCCTCCAAGAAATGCTTTGACAAACAATGCGATTTCCGAGACCTTTTCTTGCTGGGAGATACGGAAAGCTGGCTGTATTGCTCACGTATATCTCGCAGAAACAGCGCCAGTCCTGAGGCTTCCCTTCCGTGCAGGGAGGGTGCGAGTGAAGGAAGGACAAAACGTCGCGGTTCTCTTTGTTTACATCGGAAAAAAAGTGAGAATGCGACGGATTGTCGGACTGGAGGTGCCGCTGATATTGTGGATATGGAGTGTTTATGTGAAGCTCAGCGCAGGAGCCCGTGAGTACATGAATGTGTGCGTGTGTGTGTGTGTATATGTGTGTGTTCAATGATCTTATTATGCGTCAGCATGTGACTCTTCATCTATTCAACATCAACACTTTATTATGTTGCACTTTTAAATGAGCTGGTTGAAATATAATAAAATAACAGGCTACAAATGAAACCATGCAAACAGGTTTATTAATAATAATAATAAAGCCTCAGAAGTTGATTTATAGGCTTTATGCCATCTGGTCGTATGATATTTCATGCATTAATGCTCTTCTGGTTTCATGGGAGTATCTTTGGAAAATCAACGTTTTGCTGTTCTGTTGCCTGTCTATGTGGGTGTTTCATAAAGCTTTGTTTATGATTATGAAATATGGTGCTCAGTTGGTATAGTAGGTGGTTCTCAAAAAGTTGTTTGACTCAAAAAATAGATATGAGCATAATCACTGTAAAAAATGCAAACCTTAAGGAATTATTTATAATTAATTAATTTGACCCTTTAAATTACTTTTCTTGTTTAATGAATTGGTGATTCAGGCATATTAAATAATTGTTGATTTTATTAGTTCAGATTTATGTTAAGTCAAAACCCTGGTGTAATCAAGTATTGATGTTGTAGTCGCTTTCCTCTGGCTATTATAGATCAGTGGCATATACTAATGTAGGATACAGGTCAAAGCTGTCTGAAGAAATGGTTCTGCAGCAATAACATGTAGCCTCATTTACCGCTTGGGGTAACACATTAATAAATAATACTTAAAAGAGATATGTGGACATGTTGGCGCCCTTTAATAAAGCCTAGTATAAAATGTACACAAAACAAGTAAAGAAAAAGGGGCGATGAAGAAGATTATAGATGTTGGATAACAAAAACTCAAAACTGCATCACAGAAACCTGAGATGCACAGGAGAAAATGTGGAGCAGCACGTGTCGTGTGCCACCTACCGTGGATTGGTTTACTGTAGTTCATCCATATCAGATTAGTATGTCAAATGTAAATTCAAAAATACTTTCAGATTATACCAGATTTGGCATTGTAAAGGCATCCAAAATTTCGGACTCAGTGTGCAATGGCCTTAAGGCTCTGAAAAAAATTGGTTTAGTATTTAATTTAAAACAATTTTCACACAGAAATGTCTTTAATTTCACTAAATACGGTAACATATTAAACATGAAAAGTAGAAAAACTGAAATAGTATTACGTGGTATTAACATAATAATCTGTTTTATTTACAATTTTATTTTACAGTGTAGTAAATAAAGTGTAATGAAATAACCTCCAGTGTTTTTTCAATCAAATCAGCATCTCCATTGGTCAGAAAAATCTTATTAAACCACCATGGCAACATTTTAATGAGAAATAATAGTAATCACACACTTAAAAACTACTTATAGAAGGCGAATGTAACACTTTTGAATCCATTAAACTAAAGACTCAGCATGAGTCAAGACATTTAGACATCAAACAATGTATTAGAAGTTTTTGATGCAAAAATTAATATTTTGAGCCTTTCCCTATACTTGTGGCTCTAATATAGTAATACGCTGATTTCACGCTGCCGCCATTTTGAAATCGGAAGAGAGGCTCCGGTGGGAAAAACCCCGGAAGTACAGATAGACAACAATGCTTGGACTACCAACCTGAAGCTGCTGCCGCGATTTACACTATTGGATGTTAATATCCAATATAGGGTAGGCCTATGTATATAGTTCGTTCCTGCTTCTTTTTTTCCGTTCTGAATTATATATATAAAAAAAAATTATATAGTCTAAAGTATGAAAGAAATGTATGTACATTTTTAGAATGACTAATTTCTACATTAAACACAACAATACGCCATCGCATTCGCGGCTCTCCTATGATTAAAAGCGACACTTCCGGTTTTCTTCCCACCGGAGCGATTTCAAAATGGCGGCTGCGTGAAATCAGCGTATTGTTATTCTTGATGGCAATTTGTAAAAAGTTTATCTGAGAAAATATGTTATTAGGGAAAATTCCACCAAAACTTTGTTTACTCACCATCATGTTGTTACTAATTTGTATAACTTTCTTTCATTTTAAACAACATTGTGGTCCAAACTATGTTGGACCCCATTGACTTTCATTATACGGACAAACTTTTAGATTTTCATGTTCCACAGAAGAACGAAAGGTTTAGACCAACATGCCTCAGTTATATTGCAAGTTAAACATGTCTGTTTATGATATAATTGATCCTTATTCTGACTGTGCCTATAAAACATTTATGAAATAGCCTAATTCTGCTCTGCAATACAGACAGAGATGAATACGATCTTGCAGTGCCTCTAGATCAGTAGCGCTGTGTATTGTGATGCTAATGAGAAAGCTCATTTAGATTCGGGCACCTGCCATCTTGATTTGCCATCAGCGCGTGCCGCCCCCTGTCATCTCACCCCTCCCCCGTTCTCCAGGCACCTCCCTTTGTCCACCGGAGATGGACACGAGTGAACAAAAGCCTCCGCGTGTCCCAAACACACACTTCCAGAGCACTTTACGCCCCGTTTCTGTACCGTCACACCTCCAGGGGTTGGTCAGGTTAGCAGTTTGGTTTGCTGGTCGTTCATAAACAAGGTGCACATTTTCATCATGGAAACTGTAGAGCAGTTTCAAAGACAGCAGAAGTGTTTAAAACAACAGAAACTATAGATAGGTGGATTGTATTTACCTATATCATGTATGGTACCCTCACATTAAACCTTATGCATTTTTTCATTTTCAAAAACCTAAATTAATGTGATTTATAAGCTGTTTTCCTCATGGCATCCGAAAAAATGTCTCGGTATTTACTGGTATTTTTTTCCTTATCGGGATATTTACCACAACGTTGGTGTTTACTAGGCACACACACACACACACACACACACACACACACACACACACACACACACACACACACACACACACACACACACACACACACACACACACAGTAGCCTAATTTCTATTTTGTGGTAGCATTTTTACTGCCTTTATGCTGATTTAAATAAAACAATTGTAGTAGCCTACTGTATTTTTTTGTACTGTAATACAGTAAAGATTTGGGAAATTACAGTAATATAATCTAGCAAGCGATTTAAAAAAAAAATCTAAATTGAAATTGAGAATTTGGGGCAAAATGTGCTTAATTGTCATAAAAATAATGCCACAATGCAAACAATTTTTTTTACCTTTATCGGTCCTGTTAATTTTCTTCATACAAAATTTTTCTTTGGAATTTTGGGAGGACATGTGATGAGGGCATGATTTTTGTGAGATTCCTCCGTTACGCCTCTAGGTATAAAGCCTTCATTTACTTCCCCCATCTGATTATCACCCACAGTCCCAACATGCTCCATGAATCTGAATCACAGATTCATCCTGGAAGACGTGAACGACACAAAGCCTTCCGGCAGGCCCTCCTCCCCATCCGGGCTTCGAGAGCTCATGTTTTCAATCAAATCCCAATTTATAGCCAATCCCCCATGAACAGATGTGGTTTGGAGAGCAAGAGGAGGCAAACAAAGGCCAATTGCGATGACCTGTCAACTCATTAATTCAATGTGGCTGTTGACTGTAGCTTCATAATTGACATCTTACACCACAAAGGTAATTAAACATGTTGACTCGGAACAGATGCTGGCACACATGAGCAAGATTCAGCCATGAGTAAAACAGCTTTAAGTGTCTTAATTCTCACTTTATGTACTTTCAATGGGTTTATCATTCCAGGGAAAGTGTTGACTCAAATTGTTTGCGCTGCACTGGAAAAAACGTCTTGCTTCATGAGCTTAAATCCCAAGCAAAATTTCCATAAGAAAAATATTTTTGTTATGGTGTGTGTAGGCAGGCAGACGAAGACACAGGCTATTAAGGTTCCAACACAAAGATTACTTATATTATAATCCAAACAGGTCACAGAATAACACACACATGTGCATAAACGTGACCAGACAATTAAAGGGCTGGTATAATGCCCCGTTTGCAAGATCTAAAATAAGTCTCTGATGTCCCCAGAGTGTGTATGTGAAGTTTTAGCTCAAAATACCTCATACAGTTTTTCTCAGTCGCGTTGGTGCATTTCTCAATTCATCCTTAATATTTGCACAGAAGTATGTGCATTCTCAAAACAACTCGTACAAACAGCACCACACATTGAATTACCTGCAAAAACCTGTAACTTCCTCAAAATCTTTAGTTCTTCTCTCAAAAGTAAGTATTTATGTCAATGAACATATCAGTGCCATCAGAAGGAAAAGTCCTTGTGTCATTGTTTACAAACAGGATAGTGAAAATGCTTAGTCATGTTGTCTATAAAACACTGCACTCTGTTAGTGTTACCTGATATTAACTATGGCAACCGTTTAGATGACAGTTACTGTATTGAAATGTAAAGCTATGCCGCTTCTGTTTGCCATATATCCATTTCAAAAGTACAAATTTACACACTATTGTACGTGAGTTATTGATTGAAAGAGACTGGATAGGATTCAGTTACACTTTTACTAGGTCTGACAAAAAACAAAAAACATTACAATATTGTTGTGATATAGAAAAGAAAAAGAAATAGGGGCACAAAGGCAAAAATACAACATTAGAAAGGCAAACACAGGAACGAACCCTAGGCAGAACGTTGCGTTTGCATGCAGCTCTATATAAATGCTTGCTAATCGAAGGTTCATTACTTTGAGCTATTTCAGAGAACTGGTTTCTCATTGTCTGATCTACATTCTGTTCATTAGTGAAAGTCAAGATTCACCTGCACAATTCATCAATTCATGACACATTTACAAAAAGTCTAATAGAAATGTGTAGAAAATATGCTTGACAGTTTATGACAACTTGATCAACCATTTTGCATTTAATGACATATGATAGGGCTGTTAAACGATTAATCGTGATTAATCGCATCCAAAATAAAAGTTTGTGTTTACATAATATATGTGTGTACTGTGTATAATTACTTGATATATATACATACATACACATGCTTGTATCTATTTAAGAAATATTTGCATGTATATACTGTATATAGATTTATATATAATTTATATTATATAAAAATATAAATATTTATATTTGTATTTAAATAACAATTTTTTCTTAAATATATACATGCATGTGTGTGTATACAAAATATTTTTACACAGTACACACACATTTATTATGTAAACACAAACTTTTATTTTGGATGTGATTAATCGCGATTAATCGTTTAACAGCCCTAACATACGATGAACTAAAGACTATATGTTTTGAGGGGTAAGACTATTGCACAGGGAACGATTTAATACATTTTGAGCAACATGGCATTAGCAACTGATAATGTAGGAAACCGCAGACAATTGTACATATTTCTATTTCTATTTCTATGTACCAAAGCTATCGCAACTTGTTCAAAAGAATAAGAAAATGCTTTTATGTTGTGCACAAGTAGATGATGTGGAGGTTGAACAGCTAGTTTTAAAAAAAATATTTCTGATCTGAGAGATGCACCAAAGTGACTGAGAAAACTGTAAAATTGTCCCCTTTTGATGGTGAGCAAAAACATGTAATTCGCTCTGTGCACGAGAAAAATGCTAACTTCCGGCTTGAGGGCGGACGTTGGGTACTTCGTTTCCGGTTGCCGTCTTGTTTACATCAGTGGACCGGCGTTAACTTAGTTTAATCGTTCGCAATGGACCTAAAACATAAAAAAACTTACTGTGGCTGAGCTGGTTTAATGGTTAAAGCGTAAAGCCTTATTTAACTCGACGGGTCCGCATGAGCCCAAAGGTGCGCGCCGCAAAAATGACGTGATTGTTACAGCAATATGGATTAGAACACCTTTTACTACACACAATAGGCTTTTTTCTCTGATTTTGAAAACTCTTCGTGATCGACTTAAAATGCTTCCAAGATAGATCGACTTGTCGACCGCGATCGACGGGTTGGTGATTCCTGTAACGTTACTGTTTTCCGGTCAATGACAAGAGTACTAATCAGCTGTCTCACGAACGTAACCAGCACATGTATCCACACATAGCAAAGCCATAACACAGCGAGGGAGAAGAACTAAGTTACATGAAACAATCCAACTACATATTTTAAACCACTGACAAGGGAAAAGTCACTACTCACGGTGTCTATAGCCGCTTTCCGTCCGGAGGGACTTTTGCAGTAGCCTGGTTCCGCCCTCCTACGCACTTCCGCTCAATTTCATTTTCCTTCAGTACTCCGTCTGGGACTGTGCCGTAGACTTCGGTTTCCAGAAATCAATTTTTTGTAGGACCAATCAGCGAACAGAGGGAGTGGCTGAGAACGATGACGTTGATGTCGACTCGTGCGTTATTTTGAGTTGTAGTTCAAAATAAGAAAGATGCGAGTGAAGCCATTCGGTCCGTTGTGGCAACGCTGCCGAATATCAAGAAGTTAAAGCCGGAGTAAGAACAATCTTTGCTTAGTTTTGTGTTTATGGCCATCCTCCCACGGGGTTCGGGAAAAGACATACGTCATGACCAAACGTTAGCGATTGGTTATGGCAGATAGAGTGACTCTGGGCAGATCCAATAGTTTTAGACTTCAATAGAGTTCCCGCCTACAAGGAAGTAAACGTTTGTCAATGGAGCGGTGCCAGACTCTATGTACAAATGAAATGTACGAGAGTCTGGTAGAACCAGGCTACTTTTGCAGTGCCTAGAACCTTCCTATAACCATTTTTTTCGCGTGTTCCGACCGGACTAAGTTCCTATAACTCTTTCTGTACCTAGAGCGAGGACGTCGGATACCTTTACTCCCTGTATTACATGTGTACTCCCTGACATACTGAGAGATGTAATATTTAAACCCCTTTCTCTCTCTTGCTCTGGGGAGCTGGAGAAAAATCACTAACCAGTCGATGAACATCATCGACTCTAATATTATATTATAATATCGACTGAAATCTTCGGTTAATGTCCAAGACATCTGGAGAAATATACATAATCTACGTTGTCCATCAGGCTACCGGAAACTAGACACCCCATAGAGAGCCTAAGTCCCGCCCCTCCGCTTCCGGCTCATGGGACCTTATTTCAGAAAAAATATGCATGGAAGTCAATGGGGAGAGACAAGTTATCTTTTTATTCCGTCTGAACTGTGCCCTAAATTACACATATGATGTTTGTCAATTTAAAAGATAATTATGAAAGTCAAGAAAGTCGCAGTTTGTCATAAAACAGAAGAGTAACATTTAGATTTATGTGAAAATCGCGCAATGAACTACATCTCTCGTTTCGTCACTAAGCTCGTTTGTGTGCAGTCTGGTACAAAACATGACGGCGAAACGTTACGATTATAAGGTAAGACTATAGAAAACATGACAGATGTTACCTTCAGTAAAGTTAGCTTCATTCATTGAGAGAAAAGGTATGCCGTCTCATGCGCCTTTTGGGTTTTGTAGTCTTTGTAATTACGTATTTTCACAGTCTTATATCGCAACAGTTTTACATCAAACTGCAACTTTTTTTTACTTTAAAATGTATCGTTTAAATTGCCAAACATCATATGTGTAATTCAGGGCACAATTCAAACGAGATCAAAAAATTTGTTGTCTCTCGCCATTGATTACCATACAATATTTTTCCGAGTTTAGGTCCCATGGTGGCCAACCGGAAGGGGAGGGACTTAGGCTCTCTATATCGGTTTCGCAGCCGGAAGTAGCATATGCTAACGTGCACATAGTCTATTGTGTGTGTGTCCCTTTAAATGCAAATGAGCTGCTGCTCCCGGCACAGAGGGCGGAGCTTCAAGAGCTCGTGTGTTAGCAGCTTGCACACACGCACTAAAATGTCAGAAACTGTTCTGTCTTAATGTTCAAACCGGTGTTGGACAAAGATGGAGAGACTCAAGTAGAAGTGACAACATGTAGAATGCAACAGGACGTTTCTGAATGGTTAGTTGATGAATTTACGTAGCTTAATATGTGGAGTGAACTATCTTCAAGTCATTGATTAATCACACACAGCTGAAACATGCGAACTAATAATGGTGGTAACCTAGCAGAACAACGAGTGGCGGGAATCTGAACAAGGAAGACACGTGACAAATGAAAACAAAGTGAAGTCTATGAAAACAAACTAACTGAACATAAAGTTGACAAATTTTTGTATCTGTGATATTTAGTGTAACCGCTCAGATTTAACTCTACAAACCAAAACCTTTTATGTCATCTTAGTGATGTTTCTCAAGTAAACTCATCCTGTTTTCAGACATTTTAACTGGAAAATAAAACAAAAATGCTCATTGAGAATATGATTTTTGCAGAGCATAAAATGACATACTTTTAGATTAGGTTAGATTTAACATACTAAACCAACTTCGTTTCAAGTTCCTTCACAAAATACTGCAGTATTCTAGCACATCCACAGACTGCCTGGTACATAACGTTACTGCTCACAAAAATGTCAAAAAAATCACTATCTTTTTATCTGTCCGCTGAGATGGAAAGTTGAGTTAGCAAGGTAACAGACTGCAACAGAGGAACAAGGTTTGCAAAAGTTTCTGCAGGACTATGGCAGAGTTAACCATGGAATATTAAATATATTTTAATAATATGATCATGTTGCATTCTTCCGCTCGTTCTGTCTTACTCTTCTGAGTGTTTAGTTACTGAAAACGTGTGCCGTGTGGTTTTAAAAGCAGGTGTGAATTATGCATTTTACAATTTGCTGATAAAAAACATCTACTTTCCCCACTTTCCTGCATTTTTTGAGACGATCAGCAGTTAGTGAGTATCAGGAAGTTATAATGTTGTTTCAGACCGTTTTGATGAACGAGTTCGAACAGGAGAACAGAGCAAGGCGAGCATTTGTGCTAATAATACTTAAACTGTTTTATTTATTTTCGAAATGGTGCATCATTTCGCCAGATAAGACCCTTATCGTCTGGTATGTTTAAAGTCCTTTGAAGCTGCACTGAAACTGTCATTTGGACCTTGAACCGTTTTGGCCACTATTGAAGTCCATTATATGGAGAAAAATCCTGGAATGTTTTCATCAAAATCCTTAATTTCTTTTCGACTGAAGAAAGAAAGACATTGACATCTTGGATGACATGGGGGTGAGTAAATTATCAGCAAAAGTTTTTTAAAAAGTGAACTAATCCTTTAAGTATCTTTTAATCAAACACCATGACGTCAAACCTGCTCCATATTTGATCTGAGAGCTGCAATCGATCGCATTCATATGCATGACAAACATCGCGCTTATGCTGCAATTTCCATGTATTCAACTCGTAATGCCTTTTACTCTGGTGGCTTTTCATTGTTGTGGCTAATACTTGAATAGATATGTCAGTATCCATCAAGGAATGCAGCTTTTGTTTCCTAAATTTTTAATCTCCTTTTAACATTGATTTGTTCCTCCCAGTCATTTAATAATTAAATTTTCTGTATGCTTCTTACTGCAGGTATGATTGAAATAAGATATTGTTTTAAAGAGGATCAATATGGAATTATATGACTACATGAGCCAGATAGTGCCAGCATTTCTAATAACTATTGTGGTAGGAGGTGTTTGCTAGCAGGGACTGTTTGTTCAGGTTGGGTCAGCTCAACTGTTACATACATGTTTGAAGGCATTGCTGCAGTCATATTGGGTTCTCAGATGTTTTGACAGATAATTTGAAAGATTGATGAATGGGAACCCAACTCAACTTTATGTATATAGCACCACTAAAAACAACAGTAGTGCTGTACACTATATCAGACATCGTTAGCATTTAACAGCAAGTACGTCATAGGTTACAAAACAAAACACAGAACAGACCAGACACGCATCAACTACAATTATAAGCCAAAGAAAAAAAATAGGTTTTGAGTTTTACTTTAAACTCATGCAGTGAAGAGGCAGTTTTAATAAGAACAGGGAGGCTGTTTCAAAGTTTTGGTGTGGCAACGGCTCGATCTCCTCTCGTTTTTAGTCTAGCCCGAGGAACATTTAACAGTCTCTGGTTGGATGACCTAAGAGACCTTCCAGAATTGTGACTGGATAATAGATCAGACATATATACAGGAGCCAATCCATTCAAGGATTTAAAAAGCTTTAAAATCAATTCTGTAACGCATTGGGAGCCAGTGCAGAGATTTCAGAGCTGGAGTTATGTGATTTAGTTTGTGCACACCAGTAAGGAGCCTAGCAGCTGCATTCTGTACCATTTGCAAACGGTTGAGTGGTGCTTGGTTAATGCCCAAATACAGGGAATTACAGTAGTCAAGCCTTGTTGAAATAAAGGGATGTATTACTCTTTCAAAGTCCTTAAAGGAGAGAAATGATTTCACTTTAGCTAGGACTTTGAGGTGAAAAAACTGGTCTTGACTACCAATCTGTTTGTCAAATTTAAGAGCCCTATCAAATAATGACACGCCCAAATTCTTCATTAATGGTTTCACACATGAGCCCCTTTCACACAGAGATTCCGGAAAATACACGGATAATGTGACCCAGCATTTGTCCCGGGATTGTTTGATTTCACACTGCCAGTGATTTGCCAGGATCTGTGAGTGCGTTCACACACAACCCGTAAAGATCCCGTAAAGACACATGACGTCAGAATGAGACGTGTAACGCACACGTCGAAAACATGTACACGTGCGTACCGTTCCACAGAGCTGGATCTCAGCTTCAGCGGCCCAGAAAGTCATTGAAGAAAATGTTTAAATATTTAATGTGACTACAGTGGCTAGATCTTAAGTTTATCGAGCTACGAGAATACTTTTTGAGCGCAAAAAAACAAAGTAAAATAGCGACTTTATTCAAGTATTCTCTTTGGGCCTGGAGATTTCACGTAGTGTTATTGCGCAACGCTTCTGGTTGAACGTCACACACATCACACACATGACCAGCGTCGGCCAATAGTGAGCCTACGTGTGACGTATAACACAGAAGTGCTGCGCTGTTACACTACGTCAACAGCTTAGGAGAAAGACACGGAAGAGAAGAGATGGTTGAATAAAGTCGTTAATTTTGTGTTTTTTTTGCACACAAAAAATATTCTTGTCGCTTGATAAACTTAAGACTGAGCCACTGTAACCATTTGGACTATTTTAACGATTTCTTTAATGACTTATCGGGGCTGTCAGGTTTCAATCCCTTAGAAGCCTATGGAGGAGTGATCCAGCTCTCAGATTTAATCACAAATATCTTAATTTGTGTTCCGAAGATGAACGAAGGTCTTACGGGGTTGGTACAGCATGAGGGTGAGTAATTAATTACTTAATTTTCTTTTTTGGATGAACTATCCCTTTAAGGTGACCTAAACTCGCCATTGTGGCTGCTAAGGCATTGCAGTCCGGTTGCTAGGGTGTTCTTGGTGGATGAACAGCACATGCAAATTAACCTGTAGATACATAAAGTTTAGAAGATGGTTGTGTCTGAGTGAGAAAAAAATTATGTAGTTTGAAAGATTTAGTAATTGAATGTCTTTTGTGCCAAAGCACATCTATATATCTGTCGCTATCTATCTATCTTTCTGCCTACCCGTTCTTCTGTTTGTTGTAGGTTTGCCAAATAATCATTAAAGTTGAACTTTTCAGTTTTTTCTAGTTTTCTTTCGGTTGCACAAAATTCTGGCCTCACACATTTTCCCACTGATTTCTTCAGTATTCTCTGTGCAGTATTTGGATTGAGCTCAAACCGTGTTGCAGGCTGCTGTATTATTGTGGTATCATCAGCATTTCCGAGCATGTCATTCTTGGGCAGATTTATGCCGATAGTCAAAAGTCTGGCTTTGTGAGACTCGTTCTTTGGCCATTGACTGTGCATTGCTGGCTCAGTGAGAGAGATATTTGTCTGGCAGACTAATAGTTTGTTCAATACACACTGTGAAGGATCCATACAAATGCTGATAAAGAACCCAAATATTTGACAACTGAGATTGATATCAGTCCAATTAGAGACTGCCTTACTATTTCAGTGAGACCAATATGTTTATATGTTTTTCTTGTGTTAGCTCTCTGTTTATCTGTCTTCTATTACCTAAGACCGCTGCATAAATATTGGAGAACACGCATTATGCTCCATAACCTGGTGAGCTGCCTTGTCTCTCTGTATTGTGCCAAACTGGAATGGGAAAAGTGATTCTGTGGTATCAGTTTCAATCTCTCATGTGGTTCACTTCAATCTTGTCTAGTGCTGCGACTCATAGAAGCAGCAGGTCTCTGGTTGCACTGTAAAATGCAGGTTTATTCTTGACCTACTGTTCAAACGTTTGGGGTTGGTACGATTTTTTTTTGAAAGAAGCCTCTCATGCTTAGTTTATTTGATCAATATTACAGTAAAAACAGTGAAATATTATAACAATATTGACGCAGAGCTGAATTTTCAGCATCATTACTCCAGTCTAGTTTAGTCACATGATCCTTCAGAAATCATTCTAATATGCTGATTTGCTGCTCAATGAACATTTCTTATTATTATAAATGATCAAAACAGTTGCTTCATATTTTTGTGGAAACCTTGATACAGGATTATTTTATGTATAAAAAGTTCAAAAGAACAGCATTTATTTGAAATAGAAATCATTTGTAAAATCATAAATGTCTTTACTTTCACTTTTAATCGATTTAATGCATCCTTGCTAAATAAAAAACATATCCAAACTTATGAATAGTGGTGTATTTAGACAAACTGCTTGTCTTTCTTAAGTTGTGAATAAATATATAATTAATAAAAATACGGATTCTAGAACCTGAATTACTGAGAATCAATATATATATATATATATTATATAATATATATATATATATATATATATATATATATATATATATATATATATATATATATATATATATATATATTTAATATATGAATGCATTTGCATAGAGACTGATTTACAGTTTGACAGTAATAGTTGATAAGATAATGACAATATAAAAATACATGGAACACATAAATATTGGGTAAAATAGTTCATTTTTATTAGTTTGGGGTGTTTTTTAATCAGTAATTTTGGTACTGAATGAAATGTTAAAATGCCCCTATTATGCTATTTATATCTTATAATGTTTTGGACTCCTAGGTTTACATGCATCCAAGGTATATATATATCATTCAAGGTATATATATCTTCATTCAAAGATTCAGTCTCTCGAAACCCCTTATTTCCAAGAGCCTGCTCTTCTCTGATTGGTCAAATGGCCCAGTGTGTTTGTGATTGGTCTACTGTTTACAGCACACGTTGGAAACACAATATCCCTGAATTTCTGCTCCTTGTTTGGTTTCTTTTCTTTTCTCTTTTTATTTTAAAAGTGGAAATTAAATGTTGTGGTAATCAGCTTCTAGGCAGCTCACTAGGTTTTGGAACAGGGTCACTAACCCTAGAAAAAGTCAATTTCATGGCTGTGAACAGCATGGACTGATTTCATTACCCAGCATTCTTAGCTTTTCCACGTCTTCCCCAAACACACGTAAAAATATGTAAGAGTCTTCACACTGACTGCACAAACTGAAGATGAGTGTGTAGCGCTACCTAGAACAGGAGCCTGAAAATATCATTATCTTTTTTTAGAGGACACAAGAGTTATTTTTGACACAACCTCGACTCAGCAGACTCAAAGTCAATTTAAACCTGTTGTTTTAGAGCTGTGTGTAATGAGCTGGAGAGGCAGAATAAGGACAGATCTCAGAGAGTGGAACAGACTGCTGGGAAAGGTTTTTCTGTGCTGGATCATAGAGGGTGAGTGCTACTTCTTAAAAGTAGATTGTTCGAGACATTTTTCAGCAACTCTCGTGATTCTAGTGGTGCATAGATAAAAATAAAAATAGACATAATTGGGTCAATAGTTGACTTAAAAGTATAGAGCTATAAAATGAATGTGGAGCAGTTCAGATCATTTTGATCATCAATGTGATGAGAAATGTTTGAGTTCATTGAGATCTCTGACATTTGACTGTAGACTTTGGTATTATGGCAGATCTGAGCACAGTTTTAGATCTTGTTGGGATTACTTTTAGTGCCCTATAAAATCCATAATTTTTTTCCCCAAATTCAACATTTTCATATTTCTAGATTTCGTTTTTAATGGTTTAATTTGATAAAATGTTAACAATTTAATAATTTGTTTATATATAGACACTAGAACATGCAGACTTCATATTTAAATAGCAGTCCTGTTGAGGTTTCTTGTGGCTTCTAACAGTCTCTAGTCCATGTCACGATTTGATTTAGTATGCTGCGCTATTTTTGATTTATTCATCTGAATGTTGCCAAATGATGTGCCATTCTGCAAAATGCAAAATTTAATTTTTATGTATGGATGGTAAACACCTTCGAACTGTCATTGGTCCGTGGTGATTATGTAATAGGTGGGTGTGGTTCTGAGGCTCCGCCTTCTTCGACGTGGAAATCCTCTGTTGAGTCCTTTGAGATCTGAATAAATAAACACTGGAGAGCTGCTTTATAGTAGAAATTGAAGTGTAATTCTAATTTGAAAGCAGCACTGACAATTTTCATGTTTATTACTGTAAAGCTGTTTGGTTTCAAGAAATTTATTATAAAGTGCTATATAAATAAACCTGATTTACTTGACTGTAGTGCAGATTTGCAGAGCTCGTGCAAAGCTCGTTTGCATTTCTGTCATTTTTGTGTGTGCGTTTATATTGTAATTTTGAGGGAAAGCGCACAGCACATATTTATGTTCATTTAAACGTTGCTCTCAGCGGTGTGGTCGGGGGTGTTCGCTCACAGTACACCGCTGCAAACGTATTTCAAACTTATTACCCCTAAATGAAGAACGAAAATAAATTCGCTGTAAGTATATTGGGGACTTTACATGTGCCTTCTGCATTATTTTCATGCAACTGCTTGCAACTCAATGCAAAAGGTGGCTGTAAACAAAGCAAGTCAGGTGACAGCGTTTGACAATGACTGGCTGCCATCAGTATTGACTGGATTACTTGTGTAAAGCTTTTCTTTGTCCCTCAGCACTCGGGCTTCAGTGTAACAGTGTCTTATTGCACATTATACATTTCATTGAAAGCATTCAATTGGTTTTCTGAACAAAAAGCCTTAGACAAAGGAAAAGGGCATATGCTGGACAGTGTTGATGCCCTAAAGGCATGCTATTTTTCTTTTGCGTAAGAGAGAAGTGAAGTGTACTACTAAATCATGAATGTACAACGCTCTACTGCTCTTCAAAATGAATTGTAAATTACGTTTTTCACTAAAGAACTCAAATAAGGCATCCCACCTTTATTCTGTTTGATCTCTACATAAAATATATCTCTACACCTGCCAGTGCTGGTGGAGATGAGAAAATACTGCAGTGATAAATATTGGCCAACTGTGCCCTAAAAAAAAAAAAAAAAAATACACACACACCACACACACACACACAACACACACACACACACACACACACACACACACACACACACACACACACACACACACACACACACACACACACACACACACACACTAGCGGTCAAAAGTTTGGAATAAATACATTTTTTAAAGTGTTTTTGATGGTTTTGTTCACCAAGGCTGTATTATTTATTTGATGGAAAAACACATAGCATTGTGAAATTACATTTTGAAATAACTGCTTTCTATTTGAATATATTTAAAAAATATAATTTATTCCAGTAATGGAAAAGCTATTCTCCAATGTTCTCAAAAATGTTCTCACTGGCTGTATTTGAGTAATTTCTCATTTTCCTGCTGTAGGCAGGGCCGGCCTAAGCGGCATCTTGCAATCAAGTGTTGTTGTTGTTTTTTACATATTTAATAACTTTTTTGAAAATTCTGATTTCATGATCAATACGTGCCAGCATTTGAGTCATGCACATAAACTAGACACCTCGCGTGCATAGACAATTCGTGCGCAACTGCGCGCATAGTCACGGTAATGTTAAGCCATGTCACAAAAAAGGACTTATCCCTCTGGTGCCGAAACGAGAAAGACGAAAAGGACAGAGGAGGAGAAAAAAAGAGCAAGATAAAGATATGTTTGCATGATTATTTACAGTATGTTTTGTGCAGTACAAATTGTACTCACTTGAGATAGCAGGCTAGCAGCTCGTCATGATCGTACACAAGCATCACCAGAGCCAAATCCCCGCCATCAACAGAGAAATTGACTCCCATTAATATACATTTATCTGGGTGTATTTCACGTATCGATAGATATCATTTTAAGTTGGACAAAACAGCCGAAGGGGAATTATGTTAATGTTTGTCTATTTTGTAGTTGAAGATTGCACATTTAATGCACATTTGCACATTTTTTTATTTAAAAGGCACCTATTATGGCATTTAAAATGTTCCTAATATTGTTCTGGGAGTCCCAACAACAGTTTTACCTGCATGCAATGACAAAAAAACACTTTTGTTGTCTTATAATATGCATTTATTTTTACCTGATTTGCTCAGCGACTGACTAATGATTCGTTTGACGACTCATTTTTCAAACCCCCTTTGCGTGACGCTAATCTGCGGCGATTGGTCAGACGACCCAGTCAGTTATTTTTCGCGTTAACCCAAAGCTTAAACATATTGATAAAGCACTGCAGTACTACAATACGCTCTATTCTTTATGACAACTCCAATAACAACGACAAACATTTTACATATTTCAAAAAAACACACACACACAGCTTGGAGACCTAAGCGCTGAGCGTAACTGACACTGACACACACACACACACACACACACACACACACACACACACACACACCCCACACACCACACACACACACACACACAACACACACAAAACACACACACACACACACAGCTTGGAGACCTAAGCTGCGTTGAGCGTAACTGACACACACACACACACTTATTGAGCATGCTACGAAACCCATAAAAGCAACAATTATTAACAGTACTTACAGGTTGTGATTCGGAGGAGGAAGCCGATCCAAATAAACTTGGTATTGAACGTTCCTTCCGTATCAACCGACTCGCGAATCCACACTTGAAAGCATTTGTGTTTGTAAAGGAATCCTCATTAAAATAACGCGAACACAGCACAAGGTGGCTATACTTGTGTGGTATAGTTGTAAATATAAACTCTAGCCAGATTCTTCTCATGCTCGTCCCTGGGCAGTGAAAAAAAAGTTCGTTTTGATTCGCACTTCAGAACAGCTCGTCGACATGTTGTTTTCACTGTTTTCTGGCGCGCGCAATGAGTGGGCGTGTCTTATTCAAATAACTTGTACAAGTGACGTACGAAAGTTAGAGAAAATGCATCGTTCGTCTATCGATTCATATCAGCAAAAGTTTGCTTTTGATTCGCACTTCAGAACAGAGTCTCGTCGACATGTTGTTGTCAGGTTTCTCTGTCTGCTCGGCGCGCGCAATGAGTGGGCATGTCGAATTCAAATAACTTGTACAAGTGACGTACGAAAGTGCATCGTTCGTCTATCGATTCATATCAGCGACTCAGAGTCGATCTCTTACTTTTGAGAGACAATAACTTTGTATACGGTGAACTTTCATATTTAAAACTTTGCAGGATGTTTACGTTCACTTAGATCTATGTTACACACTACATGAAGGGCAATTTTCAAAATTCCATGATAGGTACCCTTTAATAAATAAACAATTTATTTAATTTGTTTTGTGACAGTTTGTTTTCAGAAGTTTCAAAGAGTTAGTAAAATAGTAAAGTAAAAGTTAAAACTTTTTTATTAAATTAACACCAAGTAACTTTTCCTCTTCGGTCGCCCTACTGGTTGGAAACGAAATTGTCCATTGCCGCTGTCGTAAATAATTTAGCCTACCGTCGCACGCACGCTCGCTGTTTATCCAGCACCGGCTTTAGAATGAACGATGTCCACAGACAAGGTAGAGTATGTTACATGATTTCATGAAAGGATGATGTATTGCGACATCAGAAACGAAGAAAAATGAAATAATTGTAGCGCTTGACGTAAAGCAGTCGAATTTTGTAGTTCTTTTTGTGCACGGGTTCCTACCCGAACCCGAAGTTACATAGTGCCAGTAAAAGCGATACAGACCCCGTCAGGCTATGGCAGACGTGTCATTTAACTTATTTTAAGTCGATGTACGACAAGGGTCTTGGAAATATATTATGAAGGTTGAAAAACTACATAGTGTTACTTTAAAGTATCTTATTTTTTATTAAGAATTTATTTTGCATTAATACATAACTTCACTGTATTAATTTATAATGTAACATTATAGCGTGACATTTGTGTCAATAATCGTCAAGCACAGGTGACTCCATGAGGTGGGAGGGGGCCCCCAAATCAAATTCGGCTTAGGGCCCCTAAAACCGGCACTGGCTGTAGGGCTGATATCAGTTATCCGAGTCATTACACAGCACTGAGGCTGAAGAGAGAGATCAGCACTGAATCCATGAGATTCACAGGCTCTCTGGGTAAATGAAAGGTTTATCCCAGGAGAAGATCACGATCAATATATGAGTACTCTGGTGTTCGATCAAAGAATATCCTCTGAGCAATCGCCCTCTCGCTCTAATTATAGAGCTCATAGGAATTCACGATCATTGCACACTGAAGTGTTTAGGTGTAAGTGGACGGGTGTTTGTTTTTTGGAGCCGAAAGCCTCGTGCTCTGAAATGATGCTCGCTTCGGCCGACGCATCTTAACACATCACATATAACACTGTTGTCTACTTGGTTACCAGTACATTAGCTTTTTTTTTAAAAAAAAAACATTATTAGTGGCTAAATTATGTTTTTTAAAATGGAAATGACTCCATAACCTTTCTGCTCTGGGTGTTTATTGACGTGAGCATCGGGTACAGTGTGTCTCATGCTGATCAAATTAGTATGCGAATTACCGTGTGATGGGAAATAGCCATATTTGAGGACTCGACCTCATCACATCTGGTTGAAGGTCAACACTACAAATGTGCTTGCTGACATTTACATGATCTCTGAAGGATTCTGTTTCAGTAGATGTAGAACATGTTGGAGAAAATCTATCCATGTCATCATAACAGCATCGGCACATCCTCTCACAGCGGGAAAGAATCCCTCATGTCTGTATGTGAAACCCATCTGCTGCATGATGACTCATTGAAATGTTTTGTTCATGCAGCATTCTCCATGTAGACATCAATCTGTGTATTTAACTGATTTAAAGTCACTTATAAAACAAGTTAACATACATGCTGGTTGAATATTGTTAACATTTATTGATATATAACAAATCATTCATTTATTTGTTAACCCAATAAGTTATAGATTTGAATCAATTTGGGAAAATGGATTAATTTTTATTTCAGTGGAACATGAAAAATTATATTTTGAAAAGTCAATGTTGTCCCATGTACTTTGGACCCCTATGTTCTTCAAAACTTCTTGTGTGTTCTGATGAGGAAAGAATTGCTGTAAAACTGTAAAAAAAAAAAAAAAAAAAAAAAGCTTTAAAAACATTTAAGTTTTATATGATCAGTTTTCATTTTAATTTTAGTTTAAAGGGGACCTATTATGCTCTTTTTCACAAGATGTAATATAAGTCTCTGGTGTCCCCAGAATGTGTCTGTGAAGTTTCAGCTCAAAAAAACCCACAGATCATTTATTATAGTTGTCAAATTTGCCCTATTTGGGTGTGAACAAAAACGCTCAGTTTTTGTGTCTCCCTTTAAAGCTACACTGTGTGATTTTTACCCCCATCTAGCGGTGAAAAGGTATATGACCATCCAGTGAATATTAGTTTCTGTTCTTCTCAATTCCGATTTCGGTTTAACTCCTACGGTGGACAATAAGATCCAAGATTAACATGGCTTCCAGTTCGACCTCGTCCACATTCGACACGGTGCCATCGAGTGTTAAAACCCGAAAGGCGAAGCTTGAATTAACGGCCTATGTCCCTCTTTGGCTAATGTACTTTCAAGATGGCGGGGCAACATGGCGACCGACATTAGAACCCCTTACCCGTATGTATTTTCAATGGCATATTATACACTCACGAGAATACTTTATTACTTAAACGAAGTAAATATACATTAATGAGCACATATATTTTTGAAAGAACTAAGTGTTTTTAGCTAAGAATAAACTAAAAAAGTTACACAGTGTAGCTTTAAATATAAATGAGCTGCTGCTCCCCGCCCCCTTTCCAGAAGAGTCTTTACAGCTCGTGCTTCGGATACTCCGGCAACAACAAAAATGGAGAATCTCACGCAGCCAAAATGTCAGAAATGGTCAGTAGCGGCCGGTGTTGAGCCTTACATGTTTGAACACAGATGAAGAAACTATAACTTTTAGAATGCAACTGGATGTTTCTGAATGGTTAGTGGATACATTTCTGTAGTTGTTGTGGAGTTAAGTTGGTGTCAACTCATCTATTATCATGTACCGTCATATTAATCTAAAAGTCTTTCAGAAACTACTTTTGTGCAAATCCAGCATTGCACTGACCCTCGTTTTTGAACAGTCTGGCAAAAAAATATTTATGCAAATATATAACACTTTAACGACTTTCTTCGTCACATTTCCTTCATAAATGAAATTCAACTATGGTGTCCTCGGTGGCTCAGATGCAGAGAGTCTATTGAGACTCAAAAAACAGAACATTTGTAATGTTTTTTGGTGCATTCATTGTAAATCTTCAGCTGTTACAGTGAGTAAACAGTAATAGTGAACTGTTGCGGCTCACTCAGGGTGAGATCTAAGCTAATAGGGCAGATCATCACAGTCATGGAAATCTGGAACCGCTCATTTGGAGAAACTGTGTGATTTATGGCTATTATTTTTATCATTATAGGCTGGTTGTTTACACACACTGCAGACACACATCTGTGTTAAAAGACAAAAGGAATTTTGTATAAGTTTTAGTAAAACATTTTTAAAAATTTGCACTTTTATTTAAATTATTTTAATAATTTTTTTCCTCTTTATTTCCATTTAGCTTTAATTTATTTTTACTTGGGTATTTTAGTCACTTTTGTACTTCAACAGGCATGAGGCAACATTTCTAATTGTCATTTTCTAAGTTTAACTTTTCATGTAATATTTATATTTTATTTAATTTTTTTATTATTTTAAATCCATCGCCATTACTTTTCTCGACTTATAGTCATAAATATGGTGGATGATCTAAAATAAAATGCATGTGACCTATCTGGTAAAGTTTTAAGATGTCATTTTAATGCACTGTTTTTGTATTACCACTGTTAATCGTGACACATATAATTAGAGTGTTGAGAGAAGAGTACTCAGACTATGGCCTTGAATCTCTCCTCCTCTGGCCAGATAAATTGGGTTACGAGGAGTTTATTTAAACTGCAGACTGTTTCAGAAACATGAAGGACCTTTCAGTGAGACGCATGCTCCACTTCTGAAAGCTTTATGAACTTTGTGGAAACCTTGACTTTCTAACAAACCCTGAATTTGCTAAGCTGAAAGATACTTTAGGATTGTGTTTTCATGTATAATTCACTAGGATAGAAATCACTACAAGGTTATTTCTTAATTCTCTAAATGTGAAAAAGAAGCATTTGCAATGTTTCAGAACACCACATATCAAAGCTGCATGAAATGTCAGATTGTACCAAAGACGAGATTTGCAACATAATGTTTACATCTATGCATACTGCGACTCGATATTAAAGGAATATTCTATCACAAGCGTCTGTGGCAAACATATGAATGACTGCATTTTTTTTTTTTTGTGATGTACTATCTGTTAAGAAATATTTCAAACTTGTGTTTTTCTGTTTCTGTTTTATTCAGAGAGGTGTGATGAGGTGTTGGCTTCACCCCTTCCCTTCAGTGCCTTCACCAGCTCCTCGGTGTTGGCAGCTGATTTTGGCGCTGGCTATGCAAAACTCAACAGGAGAGTAGGTGAGGAAGAGCTCGGTTCATAGTGGAATACTAGCGTACTGCATATTATAAACACTAATGTTCAAAAGTTTGGGGTCGGTAAGATTTTTAACTGTTTTTGAAAGAAGTCTCATGCACAACAAGGCTGCATTTATTTGATCAATATTATTACTATTTGAAACAACTGTTTTCTATGTGAATATATTTTATAATGTAATTTATTCCTGTGATCAAAGCTGATTTTCAGCATCATTACTCCAGTTTTCAGTGTCACATGATCCTTCAGAAATCATTCTAATATGCTGATTTGCTGCTCAAGAGACATTTCTGATATTCTTAAAACTTAAAGTTATTAGTTTTTAATATCAGGATTCTTTGATGAATAGAAAGATCAATAGATCAGCATTTGGTTAAAATATAAATCTTTTGTAACATTATAAATGTATTTACTGTCACCTTTGATTAAATTTAATGTCCTTGCTGAATTAAAGTATTATTTTCTTTCAAAAAATAAAAAATAAATCTTACTGACAAACTTTTGAATGCTAGTGTACATTATATACGGCCTACTTAAAAAAAATATGTGAAACTGACTGTATACTTCATGCACTGATAAATACTTCAAACAATGAAGTATGCTACATGGTTAGAACATGACGTAGTTGTCCACTTATAATGAAAATGAAATGCTGTTAATTTGCATGCAAATGCTGGCATAAATTTGCATTTTTGCATAAACATGCCTTAACTTGTATAAATAATGAGTCACAATCTTAAAAACCACGGCTGTAATCACTTCCAGGTTCATTCATCACACTGCAAATGTAAGAGCTAGTCATTTGCGTTGCATTGTGGGATACACATCCTGTATAGTAGTAGTAGTAGATCATCTGGTCATAGAAAATGTAATAGTATGGCTATTCTGACCAGCATGAATGTCACTCTCATGTCCGCTGTGTCTCTCCTCATTGGTTGATGTTCAGACAGAGATGTGCTGCAGATAAAGTATAAAGGATACTTTAGAATTTGCTTAGATTGCATAATAGAGAAACTATCTCTGTGGGCCATAATGAACTTTAATGCACATTCTGGCTACCGTTAAGGAAGTATAGTGTTGATGGAGCATCATGGAGCTGCGGTCCACAACGTAATTCAAGCTTGGCAGCATGTGCTGTTTTCTCACATCAGAATTGACTTGTACTTTGTCTTTTATAGGCAATGGAGGATGGTCACCGTTAGACTCCGACAGGTACCATTGGCTACAGGTGGACCTCAGGGCCAGGAAACAGATCACTGCCATAGCAACACAGGGCAGATACAGCAGCTCTGATTGGACGAAACACTACAGGCTCTTCTACAGCGACACGGGAAGCAACTGGAAGCCGTATCGGCAGGACAGCAACATATGGGTGAGTTTACAGGGAAAACTGTGATTTATAGCTCAGGGAGTACATACTGTTTTTGGGTTACCAAATCTGAGAATAACAGCTGCTGCTGTGTTGTTCAAAACACATGACCCACAAAAGTTTAGAAAAAAGTCAAACTTTTCCTCAGTCACAGTTATGTTCTGTTAGTTTCTGTTTTCATGGACTTTCAGTTTGTTTTCATTTGTAACGTCTTTGTTCAGATTCACCGCCGCTCATTAGTTTCTATGGTTACCGTTGTCATTAGTTCATGTGTGTCAGCTGTGTGATGATTAATTATCCTAGTTTGTGTTCCTACTTAAGTTGTTCCTTCATCTGCACTTTTGGTCTGTTATTGTCTGTGCACAAGCACACTGTCTCTCATGTTGATCTATTTAAATAAACCCTGTGTTATACTATTTTCTTATTCGTCTTCATTGGAACTTAAGTGTAACACTTATATATTTTGGACTGTAAGTAACCCCTTATTAGACTTTTTAAAATGAGAAAGTGCAAGACTTCTAAGAAATAAAAATAGACACATATGAGACAATTGTTGACATAAAAGAGTTAGTTCATTCAAGAATGAAAATTATCCCATAATTGACTCACCCTCAAGCCATCCTAGTTTTATATGACTTCCTTCTTTCTGCCAAAGACAATTGGAGTTATATTAAAAAATATCTTGGCTCATCCAAGCTTTATAATGGGAGTGAATGGAGCCTGAGGTTTTGAAGACCAAAAAAGCGCGTCCATCCATCATAACAGTAATCCATATGGCTCCAGGGGTTAAAGGGGGGGTGAAACACTCAGTTTCACTCAATCTCATGTTAATCTTGAGTACCTATAGAGTAGTATTGCATCCTTTATATCTCCAAAAAGTCTTTAGTTTTATTATATTTATAAAAGAAAGATAGGCTGTACCGAGTCTTTCCGAAAAAACCCAAGCGGGTGGAGGCGTGCCGTGTGGGCGGGAGCGCGCGAAGCTTTTGCGTGTGTTGTAAACAGACAGACTTGTGGTTTATGAGGACATGATTTATTTTTACAATAAACAAACTGACACCTACAGTGGCCAGCTAAACAACTGTATTTAAACACACAAACACATCACATGCTCCATCGATACATTAACTGTACGTGATCATGTTGTTTACTTGCTGTGCTTAACGTTACATGCCGATAGTTAACAACACACAGACATTTGAAGCAGTTTTACTCACCGCCTGCGGTTCCGTGAACCTTTATCGTTGGGACTGCTCCATCTTTAAGTATTAGGCGATCTGCAAATCCGGCGTCGAACTGGGCCTTGTATATAAAACTATTACCGTCGAAATGAAGGGAACAAACAAGAACACTTGCACAACTCCGTTGCTGCTCTGGAAAAACAAAATCCATCCACAGGTCCCTTAACGCTGGGTTCTTTGGAAATTTGTGCAGTGTTGTCTTGCCCTGGCAACCAAAAACACACTTTTTTGGTGCCATTTTTTTTATTGCAGCACAGCCGACCGAGCCCAGCGCTCTGATCTCTCTCACGCACTAGGCAACAGCTGCGCGCGAGCCCTTCCGGGAGAATTGCCCTTAAGACCCGTATAAGGAAATTCCGCCCCACCTGACGTCACACAGAACCATACTCGAAAAAAACTTTCCGAAACTTGTGACAAACCGGAAGGAGTATTTTTGGAACAGAAATACTCCATCAAACTTACAACTTCAGTTTTGAAACTTTGTCCATGTTTAGCATGGGAACCCAACTCTTTAACAGTGTACAAAACTCACTATGCATGAAACAGCATTTCACCCCCCCTTTAATAAAGGCCTTCTGAATCAAGAAAAGATATCCATATTTATAACTTTATAAACTATAATCACTTGCTTCTGGTAATGGCCGTACGCGGGTAAAGTTCCAGCGGAAGAGTGACCTCTGACCCGACTGATGAAAGCCTTGCATTGTCTGCGTCTGCGCTTGTACCCAACGAAAGAATTACAGCCGACATGAGACAACTGTCTATTTCTGCAGATATATTCGTCTATATTCCTCATTCAAAAAGGGAAACCGACGCTGCAGATACACAAACCGTAAACAAAGCAGAGCGTGCTTACTGCTTTAAATATCAATCCTGCTGATCATATTCTTTATTCCACTCCGCTCATGTTAATAGTCAAATATTTGCCCAGGAACACTCGGGTAAGATGAGGTAACAGAACAGCCTTCTATATGTTCCGTTTTGACTTCTTTGCTGGTTTTCTATTATTCTCATTCACTGACTCATTCACTAAGCTGAACAGCCAATCAGAGTCTCGCACCGACGGCCCAACGCCTATTCTACATGCTGAATCGGCCCAAAAAACCCAGACGGCGTCCGACTAGAGCCAACGGTGCAGAATACGCGGCCCGATGGCCCGACGTCGTGGCCGATCGTCGGCTTGGTGAGAGTCAGGGGCGGATTGGCCATCGGGAATACCGGGAACAATCCCGAACGGCCAGTCCATTCCAGGCCGAAGACCGGCCGGTGGTCAAAGAGTTTTGTTTTTGTTTTTTAGTTTTTAAAAGATCCGTGACCGGCCTAACCGGCCGCTCAGCTGCAGCGGAGCGCTGTGTGTGTGTGTGTGTGTGTGTGTGTGTGTGTGTGTGTGTGTGTGTGTGTGTGTGTGTGTGTGTGTGTGTTTCAGACCGGGCCAAACCAATACTTTAAATCTGAGGGGGGATACGAGCGGCCCCTCCTAACTTGAACTGATCCTCGTTTTTCCTGACATCCGATTGGCTCATACTAGGCGCCGATCAAAGGAGTTTACTTTTGGTCATGTTTGGCGGGTTTGTGTGAATGCAACAGAGACGGACGATAAAAATCGGCGAAAAGAGGGAAAGAAGAGAAAGAAATGGGTGGGGCCGAAAAAATAAGAATTTAGGGGGAGGAAGGAAAGCAGCAAGAGAAAGAAGAGCAGGAGGATGAGGAGAATGGAACCACCAGTACAAAAACAGTGACAGGTACAGGGGCAGTGTGCAGGGCTGGGTAGGCAATCATATTATGCATCTAGAATAAGATAGATTAAAATAGAGTCATATGTTTATGGCACAAGTTCAATCACACAGAAAAAAGGAGCTAAGCCACTATTGCCTTTATTTTAATGGCTTGCTGAATTAGAGATCTATGTTACTTTCCGATGATAAAATTAGTTATTTTTAATAATATTTATAACAAAGTGACGTTCTTCTCATGCAGTACAACTGTACTGTAACAGTACAGACAGAGGCAGGGTCCAACCCAGGTGAAGATGCGCCAGGGATAGACCTACACAGAGCTGAAGATAAGGGCTTTGGTTTTATTACACCTGCCCGGCCTCCAAAGATTTTGATTTTTTTTGTTAGTATTTGTAACTATTTTAACTGTAACTATTAAACTAAGATAGTATTTTATCACTCCGACTGACTGTACACATGACATGCTGGTAGTTGGCAGTATACTGTGACTTAAGTTATGTGTTCGAGATTTTGCTGGTTTTGTTCAGTGCAATGGTGACTTGCTTTAGTTGCTTATACAACCTGAAGAGGCAGTTGTCATCCTAAATTTTCTTGAATTTCTTCAGTGTTATCTGATTCTCTTTATACCATAAAAACACGATTAGAATTAAAATAACTGCAAAAAATCCTTCTGCTCGTGCACCAAGATCACTCGCTTAAAAGGCCTCTCCATCTTAAAGTCCCGGGCTGAATTTCAGTCCCAGTACGTCCCTGGTGAGAGTAGACGCCTCTCGTGGTTCAAACAAATAGGGCTGGGTGACAAACTCAAGCTCCTCCCACATCTCTCTTTAAAAATTCTTATTTTATACCTTTAATTCGTGACCAGTGTTTTGTTTTGCTCTATCCTCTGCGCTTCCGCGTTCGTCAGTACATCCTGGCTCGGGTCAGAGGTCACATAGTAATGCTGAAATACTCGATAACAGTGCTTCTGAAAATAAATGAAGATGCAAAGCCAGTTCTCCTGGAAATATGTGCGGAGATCCTGTGGTAGTAATCTGTGTACAGAGAACGAGTGTTTCACTCACAGAAGGAGGTTCTCTCAATGATTTTATATGAAGTGTTGACTTTTTTCTGCCTCAGACGTTTTCAGGTAACTGGAACTCAGAGCGGGCTGTGCGGCATGAACTTCAGCACCCTTTCGTGGCTCGATACGTGCGTTTCATCCCGCTGGACTGGAGTGAAGAGGGGAGAATTGGTCTGAGAGTGGAGCTCTATGGCTGTGCTTACTGTGAGTGATGTTATGTTTTTAATCATTTTTTTTACCTCTTTGTGCAATTCTTACTTTATGTATTGCTTGCTTACTTTGTTGTTGGGACAAATGTAGTTGCTTCATTCTTCAGTATACATAATACACACTGAATGTTTATTTCAAGATCAAGGAATATTATGCATAATAATTTATGATATGGTCTCTTTAAAAGCTAAAATGTTCAGTTTCACCAATGTTGCATTATCAACTTGGATGATGTTAGACAGCATAGATATGAGAAAATACTTCTTATGTTTGTTTGAGACTGATCCATATTTCTGCGTTCAGGGGCGGACATGATCAGCTTTGACGGCCAGGGAGTGATTTCCTATCGATTCAGACAGAAAAAGATGAAGATCTTGAAGGATGTGATATCACTGAAGTTTAAGACCACTAAAGGAGACGGCATTCTGCTTCACGGAGAGGGACAACAGGGCGATTATATCACTCTAGAGCTACGCCGAGCAGAACTGCTCCTGCAGATCAACCTGGGTAATGTATCTAACTCAAGAGTGACAGTGGTACAATACCATTCAAGGGTTATTACGTTTTTTTTTTTTTATTCAGCAATGGTTCATTAAATAGATCAAAAGTGTTACACATGATTTGTATTTCAAATAAATTTTGAAATTTCTCTGAAATTCTTAAACAGTTTCCACAAAGATATTAAGCAGCACAACTAATTTCAACACTGTTAATAGAAATAAATGTTTCCTGAGCAGCAAATCAGCATATTAGAATGATTTTTGAAGAAATAAATTACATTTTAAAATATTAAAATAGAAAACTTTAACAATATTACTGTTTTTACTGTACATCAAATAAATGCAAACTTGAAAAGACTTCTTTCAAAAACATTAACAAACTTTTGAACTTTCTATTTTATTCTGTGACTGACAGCATGCAAACCCTTCTGTTTTAAGTATTTTTATAATTTGGTCTCCTTAGCCATTTTGTATGGATCCCGGTTTGACCTATCTGACCAGTTTCATTAATAACGTTTGATGTTTGTGTCTATTTCAGGCAGTAATCAGTACGGCTCCATTCAGGGTCACACATCAGTGTCTAGCAGCAGTCTGTTGGATGACGACCACTGGCACTCGGTTCAGATCGAACGCTACAGACGCAGCGTCAACTTCACAGTCGACCACCACACGCAGAGCTTCCGCACCAACGGAGAGTTTGACCACCTGGACCTGGATTATGAAGTAAATGACAGATTTCAAATACATCTGTTTTGTTATGTTATGTGTTAAAATAAATATATATGGTTTGACATGTTATGTTTTGGGTTAGGATTATTCATCATTATATTATAGGATATTTTTTTACATTTTCAACTTTCTTTAGTGTGTAATGTTGCTGTTTGAGCATGAAAAAGCTCTGCAAACTTACTGTAACTCCATTGTAGCCCTGATTTTATTCCGGGAATGAGCACGTCACAATATTCCTAATTTAAATAATTCCCGCCAAAAAACATATGCAAAATAAAAAAGAGCGAGGCCTCGTTGAGTTAGTAATTAGTGTGTTAAAACTTGCAGTTTTTGGTAAGGGGCGGGACATTTCCCAAACACACTTGAAGTGCTTGACCAATCACAACACACTGGTCCAGCCGACCAATCAGAGCACATTGTGCTTTTCAGAAGGAGGGGCTTTATACAGACAGGAACTAAACAGAGCGTTACAGACAGACTGGGAAGAGAGGTGCTACACCAATGTCGAAAATACGAAAAATAATGTTTTTTGAACATTCAAGCATGAAAACCTATTTTAGTAGACCCCAAAATGGACTCTGACTAAAGATTACAGTTTTAAATAAATAATGATGTGCACGGATAAATCATTTATAATAAATACTACAGTATTCCATAACAAACAAGAATTGTCCATTTTGATTTTATGGCAGAATTTCTATTCCTTTAAGATCATATAAAAGCCATTAAAACAATTATATATATTTGCATATTATGTAATAATATGCAAATAATCTCTCATGTTCCATTTACACCTCTCCCCCGCTCTGTTTAATCATCTTACCCCAATGCTACCGGGAACTGGGTCTTTAGCACACATATTATTTTGATCACTGGGTGGCATTTTTTTAAACAGATAGATGGCATAGATAAGATTAGATAAGATTAATGTTTTGCTGTCGGTATTATAGATGGTAAATGTTTCCCTCACTTTCACTGCACTTCGGTGTCTATTCCCAGATTACATTTGGAGGGATGCCAGTGTCTGCCAAGCCCAGCTCAGGGGCCAGAGAAAACTACATCGGCTGCATGGAGGCCATTTATTACAACGGGGACAACATCACTAACCTCGCACGCAGGAGAAAAGTAGACACCTCCAGCTTTGTACGTGCCAAATTTACATGTCTATTTTTATCAAATGAACACTGCAGAGCTCTCCAATGTCTTGTGGAGATAATTCAGTGCCTGTTCAGAGGAATTCAGTGCTGTTGTTGAGTATTACGTTACCCTAAAACAACAGTCTTCGACCTAATTTTTTTTTATTGACAACCAGGACTGTCAATATATGCATTAATTCATTAATAAATACATTAGATTCTTGGTCACACTTTAGTTTAGGGTCCAATTCTCACTATCAACTAACTATTATCTATGACTTTTGGCTCAATAAACTCCTAATCACTGCTTATTTATAGTTAGTAAGTTTAGGTATTGGGTAGGAATAAGGGATGTAGAATATGTTCGTGCAGAATAAGGCATTAATATGTACTTTATAAGTATTAATAAACAGCCAATATCCTAGTAATATGCATACTAATAAGCAACTTGTTCATAGTGAGAATTGGACACTAAACTAAAGTGTTACCAAATTCTTTAATAATTAAATAAATATATAATAATAATATATTTGAATTATATTAACATTAAAACAATTTCAGAAGATTCAAAAACTGAATGTTCCTCAGGGTACAATAATGAATTTATATGACATATTCATGAAACATTCATGGAATCTTTCCATTGCACAAAAGGTTATTTATAATGAAAAGTAATGTTTAAAAAATAAAAAAAATATTCAAATGTCCTTAACACTAAGGGAAAAAGGGTTCAGATTCACTGAAAGGTTCTTAGTTAACAGATTTGAGGCATTCTGTTGTTTTTCGATGATTGTTCTAATTCGATTCTTTGTATTGTTTACAGTAATCTCAGCTCCGAAAGGTTTGCGGCTTTTATATCTCACATTAAATATTCAATAGATACCGTTTCTCTCCCTGCACTAACCTCAGTCATCAACAGAGATCTCTTTCCCTTTCCCACAATGCTCTGTGTGTGAGGACAGACGTGAAGTGAGAAGTGCTGTCACTGTGTGTGTTCTGTGATTATTCACAATGACTACATAATGACTGCCGGTTATTGTCCATAGTCCCTTCCTGTGCTGGAAAATTCTAGGTCGTGCCAGTTTAAGGTAATAGGATTTATGCCGAGCATCACGTGACCAAACCGGGAAACGGGTCTCATTGCATCCGCTTGTCAGAGAAAGTGTTAACGGCCGTAAGAACTAACTACGATATCTATGGATTTTTAAGGTAATTAGCGAACCTACTAAGTTCACTTTGTTATTGGTGTTTTATGCTATTTAAATATCTAAACGTTAGTGTGAAGTAGAAAAATTAAAAAACTTTTAAATATCAATCTGCACATGCGAGTGACATTGGTTATGCTCATTTTTGCTTGCTCCTTTTAAGTTATCTTGAGTAAAACCGCAAAAAATTTCATAAAGCACATACAAAAGACCTGAATCGGAAGCGATGCGATCTGTTTTCCGGCTTGGTCACGTGACGCTCGGCATAAAGCCTATTGAGTGGAGTCTTGAAACATGGTAGCTGCCTATCCCGGTCCAAGGTGGTCTGCCAATCTTAAACAGCTTGACTTGACCATCCAGGTCCACTGACTGTTATTTCCACCATGTAGACCAGTGTGAACTAGCTAGAAACATCATCAAATACCACCTTAAACAGGTTTTAGCAAAATTTTCCAGTATGGTCCTGATGTAAACCATCCATAAATCTCCCTTTTACTATAACCAAATGAATCTGTCCTCTGAAATACTGCTGTAAAGTTTGTGATCATTCCTGCAGTGCTGTGTGTTAAACCCCTTAATAATTTCCACTGTCATTAGAAATGTTCATTTTTATGTGTGCTGTTCCCATTCCAGCATAACCTGACGTTCTCTTGCACGGAATCACGCACGTTCCCTGCCTTCTTTAACTCCACCAGCTCCTTGCAGCTTCCGGGTCGGACTGACGCAGACACAGTGTCGGTCAGCCTTCAGTTTCGGACATGGAATCCCAGCGGTCTGCTGTTCTTTACTCCACTCATGCCTGGAGGGGTGGAGGTCAGCCTGGTGGAGGGTAAAGTTACTGTTCACATGTACGTCGCACTGGGCAAGAATACACGTGTGGACATATCCTCAGGTAACATTACAAATGAAAACGGACACTGAGAGCTCTCTCAATCTCTTGACTTTCTTTAGTTTCAGCTTCCACTTGTATTTTATTTCCTTGGCATGCCTATAGCAACACTCTAGCAACCATCCATAACACCGTAACAACATAACAACCCATTTAAAACACTAAGAACACCTCAACAACCCTATAGCAACACCTTAGCAGCCATTTACAGCATCCATATAGCAACACCTTGGCAACCACTCAGAGAACCCTAGAAATTGCATAGCAGCATTAAAGCAACTGATCAAAACACCATAGCAACACACTTAAACACTCAGAACCTATAGCATTCCGGTAGCAACACCATATCAGCTATTTAAAACACCTTAGAATCTGCATAGCAACACCTTGGCAACCACCCAGAACACCCTAGAAACTGCAAAGCATCATGATATCAACAATTCAAAACATCATAGCAAAACACTAAAAACACTCAGTTCCTCTAGCATCCCTGTAGCAACACCATAGGAGCCATTTAAAACACCGTAGAATCTGCATAGCAACACCTTGGCAACCACCCAGAACATCCTAGAAACTGCATAGTAGCATGAAGCAACCATTCAATAAACTATAGCAACACTCTAAAAACACTCAGAACCTCTTATATACCTGTAGCAACACCATAGCAGCCTTTAAAACACCTTAGCATCTGCATAGCAACACCTTGGCAACCACTCAGAACAATCAGAACTTCTTAGTATCCCTGTAGCAACACCCTAGCAGCCATTTGAAACACCTTACTTATCAAATATCAACATCTTACCAACCCATCAGTGTATTGACCAGTGAAACATTGACAAAAAACACACATACACAAAAAGTGTATGCGTATGACTTTAAGAGTCTGACTTTTGCTCATGGAGGTAAATCATTTTTCCATGCAGGTTCTGGTCTTAATGATGGACAATGGCACAATGTTCACTTCCTGGCACTGGAGAGCATTGCCATGTTGACCATTAATGGAGACGAAATGTCCACAGTGAGAGCTGCCCTCCCCATTCAGATCAGGACTGGTGGAGATTATTTTTTTGGAGGTAATCATAGGAAACACCTCTCTTTTTTGTACGTCAAATGTTATAATAATGTATTGTCAGCATCTTATTGGGCACACTTGATCTGATTTGTATGACTGCACGTCTGAGATTACAGGTTTTAATTTCCTTGTTTGCCCTGTGCAGGATACTTCCCACGGACTGACCTTTCTCCATCACAGCGCTCCTTTCAGGGCTGCATGCAGCTCATACACGTCGACGAACAGTTGGTCGACTTGCAATCTGTGGAGCAAGGCATGCTGGGTAGTTTTGAGAACGTCAGTCTGGATATGTGTGCCATCATAGACAGGTAATTGATTTTTTAGTATAGACATGCACTGATGGAAAGACACAATGTAAATTTGCATAACCACTCAAACTATTTTACAGATTTATGCATATTCTGCTTTGTAAAACTCAAAATGCACTCTCATTACAGCTTTGCTTTTCATATGGTAATGTCACATCCCTTTTGCGATAAAGTCAATCCCCCCGTACTCATCCATATTCATTCATGGACCCGCTGTACTGCACTCTCAGAGATGACGCTGCAAACTAATGTAGAACAGATGTTTGCCTTTGATCGCAATGTTCTGATCAAAGCCGCTTTTTTGTTGTTGTTCAGTCTCTCCAAAAAGACGTTTTTCGAGCTGTACCACTGATTGCTTTATTAGAGTCATGAGGACTTTCAGAGCTGTGAAGCCTCTTTGAGAAAGCTATGTACTGTAAGCCACATCTAACTCCCTTCAGCAGGAGTTCCTCAAAGCTCTGTCACGTGTCCTGCCCCCATTTCATCAGGTCGAAAGTTAACATGCAGGATCAGGATCTTTAGCAGACAGGACTTAAAGGGCACCTATTATGCCCCTTTTTACAAGATGTAATATTGATCTCGGGTGTCCCCAGAATGTATTTGTGAAGTTTCAGCACAAAATACCTTACAGTTAATTTATTATAAGCATTTTAAAGGGTACCTATTATGGCATTTAAAATGTTCCTAATAATGTTCTGGGAGTCCCCAACAACAGTTTTACATGCATGCAATGACAAAAAACACTTTTGTTGTCTTATAATATGCATTTATTTTTACCTGATTTGCTCACCGACTCCCTAATGATTCGTTTGACGACTCATTTGTCCAAACCCCTCCTTTGCGTGACGCTAATCGGCGGTGATTGGTCAGATGACCCAGTCAGTTATATTTTGCGTTAGCCCAAAGCTTAAACATATTGATAAAGCACTGCAGTACTACAATACGCTTCACATAATTTCACATATTTCAAAAAACAAAAAAAATGACATTGGAGACCTAGAAGCTGCTGAGCGTAACTCTCACTCTCTCACACACACACACACACACACAACACACACACACACACACACACACACACACACACACACACACACACACACACACACACACACACACCCCAATAAAAGCAACAATTATTAATAGTACTTACAGGTTGTGATTCGGAGGAGGAAGCTGATCCAAATAAACTTGGTATTGAACGTTCCTTCAGTATCAGGCGACTCGCGAATCCACACTTGAAAGCATTTGTGTTTGTGAAGCGATCGTCATTAAAATAACGCGAACACAGCTCAAGGTGGCTATACTTGTGTGGTATAGTTGTAAATATAAACTCTAGCCACTGAGTCTTCACATGAACAGAGTCTCGTCGACATGTTGTTGTCAGGTTTCTCTGTCTGCTCGGCGCGCGCACTGGGTGGGCGTGTCGAATTCAAATAACTTGTACAAGTGACGTACGAAAATGCATCGTTCGTCTATCGATTCATATCAGCGACTCAGAGTCGACTCTTACTTTTGAGAGACAATAACTTTGTATACGGTGAACTTTCATATTTAAAACTTTGCAGGATGTTTTTGTTCACTTAGATCTATGTTACACACTACATGAAAGGTAATTTTCAAAATTCCATGATAGGTACCCTTTAAAATGTCATTTTTGGGGCCTGTTTTAAAAAGAGCTGTTTTGGTGTATATCACTTTAAATGTAAATGAGCTGCATATCCCCGCCCTGCCTTTGGATGAGGGCGTAACTTGATACCTATGGCAGTCGGTAAAAGCAGGAGCTGAGAGTGAAAGACCCGCTGTTTTGTATGGCATTCAGCCGTACATGTTTGAATCAGACCCAGATGATTAAGAGACTCCAGCAGAATAAACACAAATGAGATCGGACCAGGACGTCTCGGAATGGTTATTTGATACATTTATGTACTTATAGAGTTGTAATCGCGTCCCCTTTGCAAGTATGGATGAGCGAGCAACACACACACAGACACACACAAACTGTGATAACGTTGGCGCATTTTTTTGAAACTACAAACACAAATACTGTGATAACGTTTGCTACGTACAAACGAAATTACATTTATGCGGGAGACCTGTTGCGTCATGTTTACATTACCGTCACGTACAGCAAGTGCTTATGTGGCAAATGTGAGAAGATGGCTACAGAACATACACAGTTTTTAATACAATATCTTTAAAATATATATTTATAAACGTGTGGTTAGACACTATACAAACAAGGTTTAAATTATATAACAGTTACACAGACATCCTACGACGACGACAACAACTTTAGACGCATTTGTTTTTGAATTGGCTGACATCGACTGAAATAACTGTTTGCTCAAAAATCATAAAATACACTTACTTCTTCTGGAGGTGACTTGGTTGGCGAACAGTAGGCAACAATCCACATTTGAGGATTACATTGAAGCAAGACCTGCCTTGAATTGACCCCCGTTCACAAAACAGTCAGTCAGAAAATGATTTGCGCAAACATAGCTAAACGTATTTTGGAAGTTTAAGTGGCGCCTTTCCTTCGTAAATAAAATCCATCCACTGCGTTTTCAGTGGCTCTGATGTCGGAAGTAAGTGAAAACTATATGTATTATTATTACATCCCACAACAGAACGCTTATGCGGCTGTCGTTGAAACAATGGAGGATGTGTACAGATCACCGAGGGCGGGGTCTATGCCAAAACCACTGTCAATCAAACCACGTCGGTGGGGCTTGCCCAATTCTACGTCACAAAGCGCCGAATCCCAGAACAGCTTGTTCTGAGACAGTGCTTATGATTTATTGAGATTGTAAAAAAACCACTGGGTGGATTTTTATCATTCTAGGGTGGTTTTGCTCACACACTGCCAACACACATTTATGTTCAAACACCATGTAAAAGTGAGTTTTGCATAATAGGTGCCCTTTAAGGACTGTAAAAATGAGGCTTTATAGAGCTACAAAGACCTTTACAGTGTCTTAACTCTCTCATCTCTCTCTCTCTCTCTCCTCTCTCTCTCTCTCTCTCTCTCTCTCTCTCTCTCTCTCTCTCTCTCCTCTCTCTCTCCTCTCTCTCTCTCTCTCTCTCTCTCTCTCTCATCTCTCTCTCTCTCTCTCTCTCTCTCTCTCTCTCCAGGTGTGTGCCTAACCACTGTGAACATGGAGGAAAGTGCTCTCAAACTGGAAACACGTTTAAATGTGCATGTGAAGGCACTGGATACTTTGGTGCCACCTGCCACAACTGTAAGCCATCTCAAATCATATTGCCCACTTTTATTTGAGCTTATTTTGACACTTGTTTATTACAAACTGCTGCTATGTTGTACAACAGGACCAAATAGATCCAAACAATGCTATAAAATGTTATAAAAGCAGTGTCTGGTGGCGAAGGAGACCATTTTGAGCTCCACAAAGAACTTCTCTCGTTCTTTAGAAAACCATCAGTGTAACTGGGGTCCTAAAGAACACATAAACGAATACACTGATCTGAAGAACCTGTAATGAATAATCTTTTATAATCTCCAAAGAACCATATTTCAACCTTCTTTATTGAACCTTACAGTGCATGCAAATAACCTTTAGAGAATATAAATTTTTGCTTTGGAATTATCCATTCTATCAATTATCCAGATGCTAGTATATTTATTTTATTTTGTATTTATTTAGCTGACTGGTTCTCAGAAATGAAGCATTGTAGATTTTTTTTGCAGTGGTGGCTGTCTTGATGCTTACGCTGTGTGTTTCTGCAGCTGTGTACGAGCAGTCATGTGAGGAGTACAAACACTTGGGCCGAAGCTCAGACACATACTGGATCGATCCAGACGGCAGCGGACCCCTTCAGCCATTCAGAGTCACCTGCAATATGATGGGTTAGAACCACCAAACACATATGAAAAACTCATTCCAGACCTCAAGAGTTCAGATGATGTATTTCAAGATATTTGTCAGGGTGTTTCCCTTAAAATCCTCTTGTGTGTAGGAGTAATTTCTTACGCATCTTATCCCACGCCTCCATTGCTAATTTCAAAACGAACTTTAAGGCTAGTAACATGGCTCGAGCTTTTGATGGCGGACTAATGCAGTTAATAATGCAATTATTAGAGAGAGAGAGAAATTAAGCATGTGTGAATTATCCGAGTCTGTGCGTCTCTCAACTGTTCGGCAGCAGAGTCTCTACTAATAGCGAAACTGTAAGTGTATCTGCTTCAAGAACAGCAGTGTTATTACCTCACTAGTGAGAGATGTCATGTAGCTTTTAAGTTGCTAAACTATTTACTGATAAAATCGCCAGAGCAGCGCTGACAACACATTTTTGTGCAAGTGTGTGTCCGTACTGTATGTGTGTGTGTTGTATGTGTGGAGAAAGAGAGTATGTGCTTTCCGTACATAATAAAATTTAATTTTGTGGGTAAAAACATGCAAATAATTTGACGTTTTTATCCTTTTGTTTGCTATATTTATTTGCTTGGTCAGTGTCGCTGTGGGTTTTGGTTCTTCTGTTCTTGTTGGCTGTACAGACCTTTGAAATTACTGAAATGATTTGGCGAAGTGATATAGAACTGTAATGCGGTCAAGACCTGCCTGGAACTACGTTAGCCGTGCGTTTCCCTGAAAGTAATTGCACACCTTAGAACATTGGTCAACCAATCAGATTCAAGCATTCAACAGCCCCATAGTATAATGTATTATATACACAATTAATATATGTACATTTTATATAAATATATAAATGTATATACAGTAAATTTATATAAAAATATATGTTTATATCAAAAAGTGTATATAAATACATTAAATACAAATATATTTAAATGCATTTAAAACAGAATATCAGCCGGATCAGGTGAAGCACGCACATCTTAAGTTCAGTTAAAATATTAATATCATGTGTTAATTATATTCATTGTCATAACAATGAATAAATAAACACATAATCACCCACATTTACACATCAGTGACCTTTGGTACCAAAAATGACAATTACTAAATAACAAAATTATGACTGTTACATATTAACTAACATTATAAAATATATAACTCATTTAACAATAAATGCATCCAGTTATTTCTAACAAAACAAAAACAATCAATACTTGAATCCTCACTGAGTGGTACACCTGTGTATGTGTGTATTTCAGAAGACAAGGTGTGGACAACCATTGTGAATGACCTTCCAGCTCAGAGTTCTGTGGCAGCGGGTTCAGGACCGGAAGACAAGACTGTGCTCACGCTCAATTACAGCATGTCTGTTGAACAGGTGACGCTTAAAACAGTGTGAATTGAACAATTAACAAGTTACATCTGAACAACAGATGCTGAATATGGTGCTCACCCTCAGAACTGCTCATGTTTTTGTGGTTCAGATGAACGCCGTGACCAGCAGCGCTGAGCTCTGTGAGCAGAATGTGGCGTACATGTGCTACAAATCACACCTGCTCAACACACCAGGTAAATGGATGTGGTAAAAACTAACAAGTTCAAGTGGAAAGTTTAATTGCTCAAAGTTTGAGGCGTTCTTTTTCCCCTGTGTTTTAGACGGTTCTCCGTCCACGTGGTGGGTCGGCAGGGGAACGAGAAGCACCTCTACTGGGGCGGCTCAGGACCTGGCGTGCAGAAATGTGCCTGTGGAATTGAACGCAACTGCACAGATCCCAGATACTACTGCAACTGTGATGCGGATCTGAGACAATGGTGAGATCCAAGTCTGTTCATGTTGTAAAAACTTATTAGATGCATTCAGAAAAAAACATAAAGAAAAGCCAGCTGTATACAAACATCTTACTGTTAAATGAGATCATCCAGAGTTTGTTTGGAATTGCATACTACCATATGACTTTTTTGCTAATTATTTTGTAATAGTATATAGTTTGCAACACAGTATTTTTGCAATATGCAACATTGTACACTGTGGTTCAAAAATTAAAAGATGTTTTAATGTTTTCTCTTATGCTCATCAAGACTGCATTTATTTAATACAAAAAATTTTAATAAATAAAACCGGTAGTATTGTGAGATATTATTACAATTTAAAATATAAACATTTTTAATATATTGCTAAATGCTATTTATTCCTGTGATTTCAGCATCTTACTCCAGTCTTCAGTGTCACATGATCCTTCAGAAATCATTCTAATATGCTGATTTGCGGATCAAGAAACATTTCTTATTATTATTAAAAACAGTTGTGTTGCTTAAGTTTTATCTGGAAACCGTGATGCATTTTTTCATGATTCTTTGATGAATAGAAAGTTCAAAAGAAAAGCATTTATTTGAAATAGAAATCTTTTATAACAATATAAACGTCTTTACTTTCACTTTTGATCAATAGAATGCATCCTTGCTGAATAAACATTCTTTCAAACATATTTATTTCAAAAACAAATCTAACTGAACTTTTGAACTGTAGTATACTGCATCTCCAATGCAATCCGCTCAACCTTTCATAAACAACAACTGTTTTTAATATCCCCTCTTTGAATCAGTAAATTAAAAGGACATTTGGGCACAAAAATGCAATATGTCCATTTTTATGTGTCAAATAAAAGAATGCCTTAGGCTAAATTTAACTAATGAAATTAAGTAATTATTAAAGTAATCTTTTTTTAATGCAGTACTTTGTACTATGCAGTAAGCAGTACTCTACAAAATCCCAGTTTGAGCATATCCCGTGTCTGCTGCATTGTACAAAGCTATGTTGCCCTCTTGTGGTCCATAATTCTTCCTCTGCCTGTGTTTGTTTCTCCAGGAAAGAGGATGCGGGTGTGTTGATGTACAAGGATCATCTGCCTGTCAGTCAGGTAGTGGTTGGCGATATACACCGCTCTGGATCCGAGGCCAAACTCACTGTTGGGCCGCTCCGCTGCCAAGGAGATCGTAAGTGCAGTCATGCTCTCAAATGTAGTAACTACAACATGCAACATAGTTCAGCTAAGTCAGATGTGTTCTTGGATCCACATCCGTTCTTGGTCCGATCACAGAAACAAACACAGGCCTATCCACAAAACTAAGTACCTTTAAAATTGATGAGAAATTATTTGTTAAATAACATCAAAATATGTTAACTGCACATTGCGCTTTTTAGAGGCAGGTGCTTAATCGAGACACGATCTAAACCAGGGGTCTCAAACTCAACTCAACTGGGGGCCGCTGGAGGTAGAGTCTGGGTCAGGCTGGGCCGCATCAAGTTTTCCACAAAAAATAGTATTCAAGTATTATAAAAAAGGAGCACAACTGATTCAATCTTCTCAATATTTATTATTAACGTTTCTTCTGAACTGTTCCTCTGAATTTGAACATTCCTTTCTGTACATGATTCGTTCTTCGTGAGCTGTCCTTCTGACAGTTGAAGTTCATTTTTACTAACTTTCTTCGTCTTTTCCCTATAACACATATTTGTAATATTTATATTTGCTTATGTCCTTTTTATTTTCTTTATACAACACATTAATGATATTGAATGTGTTTTTTTTTTTTTTGGAAGGCACATATCCTTTTATTATACTTAGAAAAACAATTATTGCTTTTGAAATACTCTTTTTTTTTGTGCAGAATTTGCAGTCATGTCTGCCCGTCTTATTGAATTCTTTCTACACATGTATGTGTCTCAAATTACTGACTTTGCACAAATCAAAGCAAACCTTCTTAACCTGCTGGACACATATTACAAGCTCAAAATGATTATTCTCACATTGTTTTAGAGCAGGGGTCTCCAACACGTCGCTCGCGAGCTACCAGTAGCTTGTGGCCTCACTGGCCTGATTGGTGGTAGCTCGCCAAGGGGCCTGTTCACATATCGCGCTCACATATTTTGCGCGCTCAAGTTCGTTATTTCAAATGTAGGCGCGCGGCAAGCGCGCTCATAATTGAAGCGACGCGCGCAGTATGTTTGCACTTCGCGGTTGTCTATGACAACTATTGACAACAAACCCACTGTAAGCTGTCACGAGACTATCTATGGTAGCCCATAAGGGATAAAAAAAAAATCCTTTTTTTAAAACGCGGCACACGCAACGACGGGCCGCACTAACATTAAACTTTAATGTCAAGTAGGGGGCCACAAAATATCACGGCCGCGGGCCGCGAGTTTGAGACCCCTGATCTAAACAGAGTTACTAACAGACTGTGAAGAGTGGAAGGTGGAGGGTTTCTGAAAGCGCGCTGCACTACTAAAGCAAATGCTAACTATATTTGAAGGTTGACCAAGCAAGCTCATTGGCTACTGATGCAGCAGGAACCAATCAGCTGTGTCCTATAGATAGAGAAGTATGTGATCACAAGCAGGCTGAGTTAAGGACCTATCAGCCTGTGCCATTTAGAGTTTCGTGACAGAACTTTGTATGTGTTTTTTGAACATTCCAGCATGAAAATCTTTTCTAGTAAACCCCAAAAACAAAATCAAGACATCTACTGAGTTGTGGGTGTGTTTCTTTTATAGGTCACTACTGGAACGCAGCGTCATTCAACACACCTGCATCTTATCTTCATTTTCCCACCTTCAAAGCGGAGACCAGCGCAGACGTTTCCTTCTATTTTAAGACTTCAGCCTCACACGGTGTCTTTCTGGAAAACCTGGGAAACCCAGATTTCATTCGCCTGGAACTCAAATGTAAGTTTGCATGTAGAAGAACCGCATATTTCATCTTGAGTAGGGTTGTTGTAAATCACTGTTATCTTCCCTTCAGAGAAAGTGAGATACTAAAGTTTTATAGTATTAATTCATATTTAGAATTAGCTTTTATTTTTAGATTTTCAGTTTCCATTTTAATTTCATTTTGAGTTTTAGTAATTTTGTTAAGCTTTTGACATTTTATTCATTTTTTTTTATATTTGTATTTTGCTGTGATTTTTTTTCTTTTCTACCAAAAACCATTTTGAATAGTTTTAGCTTAAACGAGAACACTGCTTTCCACAGCTGCTACAGTGGTGTCGTTCTCATTTGATGTGGGCAACGGGCCTGTGGAGTTAACCGTACGCTCATCTACACCCCTCAATGATGACCAGTGGCACAGGGTGGAGGCGGAGCGGAATATTAAGGAGGCTGTTCTGCGATTGGACAAGAGGCACAGGGAGGTGCGGTCAGCCCCGCATCAGGGACACACACGCCTGCAGCTCTTCAGTCAGCTGTTTGTAGGTAAGGTCTCCAGCAGATGATCTTAATTAATTTACAATGATGATAATAGTTGTGAAACTTTTCTATTAAACCATTTTATACACACAAGTAGCATTTTGTACTTGGAATTGTACAATGAAAAGTGTACAAAAAATAAATCTTAAAGTTTTCTGTGGGAAAATAGAAATAAGCATTTTAGAAACTGATACTGAAGAAACTACTAATACAGAAAATTAATAAACACTGATATAATAATAGTAAGTCAGTTTGCTCAGATAAGATAATAAACATAAATTGAAAATAAATTAACAAAATAATAATAATAAAAGTAAATTTTTCATCTCGAATATCTCATATAACAATCAAAAAGTCTTAGTTAATATTTATTTAATGCACTTATCAATGGGAAATTCCTGAAATCTTTGTACCCTTTTAAATGTAAAATATTTGTTGCATATATATACAATTAAACATAGAAATATATATATGTGTATATATTAATGAATTTTAAAGAGATATTTTTGTTCTCTTAATAGCGTATAATGTCTTAAGCATGAAATTCATAAAAAAATTACTCCAGAAAGAAAAAAAGTATAAAAACAGTTACAATATTTTTTTTGTTTGTTTGTTTGTTTTTATTATTATGGCTAATATCTCATTATATCTGTGTTGCTGTTACACTTTAGGAGCCTCAGGGGGGCAGAGAGGTATTCTGGGTTGCATTCGTTCCCTAAAGGTCAACGGGGTGACACTTGACCTTGAGGGGAGGGCAAAGGTCACCCCAGGGGTGAAGCCTGGATGCTCGGGTCACTGCAGCAGCTTTAGAATGCATTGCCAGAATGGAGGGAAATGTATCGAGAAATACAACGGATACTCGTGCGACTGCAGTCTGACCGCCTTCGACGGGCCTTTCTGCAATGATGGTATGGGCCGTTATTTTACTAGATAGATAATTCACTATTGTTTCGGCTGTAACATAATGAGCGAAAAAATATTTAAATCCACAAATCTCATCTTTAAGGAGTAGATTAGAACTATACATGACATCAAAGCTAACAGACATGGACTACAAGCCGTTTAGGCCCAGTTTTGCTTCGTTCTTATTGTCGCCTGCTTCCATTCTAGATGTTGGTGGGTACTTTGAGAGTGGGACGCTGGTGCGGTACGACCTCATGTCAGAGAGCAGCTCTTCTCCTGCAGAAGTCGAGTCTGGAGTCCTAAGCACTGTGGGTAATCTGACCCGTGAGGAGCTGAGCTTTAGTTTCAGTACGTCCCACACGCCTGCCGTCCTCATCTACATCAGCTCCAAGACGCAGGACTACCTGGCCGTGGTGCTGCGGCAAAATGGTGAGACTGTTCGCATGTTTAGAGCTCAGATTTAACGCTTTTCACACCGAGTTAACCCTGGGTTTTCATCCTTCTATACCACGGTTTTAACATTTCACTCTTGTAATTTAGAATCGTGGTAAGCACTAGTTTGGCAGTGTTAAAGGAGTTAATTTCTAAATTAAAATTTTCTGATAATTTATGTTACAAGATGTTCATGTCTTTCTTTCTTCAGTAAGAAAAAAGAAATTGAGGTTTTTGAGGAAAACATTCCAGGATTTTTCTCCATTTAGTGGACTTCAACTGGAACCGATGGGTTGAAGGTCCAGATTGCAGTTTTAACGCAGCTTCAAAGGCCCTACACGATCCCAGCCGAGGAATAAGAGTCATATCTAGCCAAACAATCGGTCATTTTCTAAAAAAAGTTAAGAATATATATACTTTTTAACCACAAATGCTCATTTTGCACATCCACGACTTCACGCATTACGTAATCACGTTGAAAAGGTCATGCGTAGGTGGAAAATGTAGGGTAGGGCGAAAAACTCCATCTCATTTTCTCTTCCAACTTCAAAATCGTCCGACTTCGTTGTTTTACTTTATTTTTTGTAAAGGGCATTTTGTCTTTGGACGTTTGCTTTGTAAACACTAGGTCGGTACTTCCGTCTACGTCACACGTGACCTTTCAATGTGATTAATTTACGTAATGCATGGCGCATCGCAAGACGAGCATTTGTGGTTAAAAAGTATAAACTGTTTTTTTTAGTTTTTTTTTTTAGAAAATGATCGATTGTTTTGGCTAGATCCGATTGACCCTTATTCCTCAGCTGGGATCGTGTGAGCCTTTAAAGCTGCGTTGAAACTGCAATTTGGTTCCCGTTGAAAAATCCTGGAATGTTTTCCTCAAAAACTGTTTTTTTTTTTACATGAATATCTTGGATGACATGAACCAAAAATTTAGAATGCGATGTTAGAATATTACGCCTGGATGCTTAGCAACAGACAACCAATAGCATGCAGCGTGCCTCATACTTGTGTTCTTTGGACGATCACGGAAACACCAAACATTGTGTATAAACACTCATTTCAGTGATTGAGGGGAAAACTGTCAAATATCGATGGAAAACGCATAATTTGGAGTGAAGAAGAGGTTTATTCTTACCTTTGTAGAAAAAAACAATGTCTGCAACAAATAATATGAGTATGCACAATGCTCTTATCCAATCCATGTCACTTTTCCACAAATATGCAAAAAAGGATGTTAACCCAGAGTTTAGGTATGTATAGTTTGAAACATCAGTTTATGAATACCCAGGATTAATGGAACAAAAATGAAAAATATTGCCTTGGTAATAAAATATGTTGTGTTTGTTTATTTTAATAATTCTTTTTTTATTTAAAGTTAACGATAATAACCCTGCTTAAAAGCACTTACCATTGATGAAACATTGATTGTGTTTTCCCTCAGGTACTCTACAGATCCGCTACAACCTGGGGGGATTGAGGGAGCCGTTCTCGATCAGCCTGAATCATCGTAACATGGCCAACGGTCAGCCTCATAACGTTAACATCACCCGACAGGACAGGCTCATTCAACTGCAGGTACTGAGAGCCACTAGATGAAGAGCAATCTGCTGTGTTATTAGATCATAATCACTGTTACAATTCACTGGATTAATGAGTCTTAATGTGTGTTAAAGGTGGATCATTATCCCACAGTAGGCTACACTCTTCCTGAAGCCTCAGATACAGAATTTAACCTTGTGAAGACAATTTTCCTTGGAAAAGTTTTTGGTAAGCATTATTTACATTGAGTTATTTGTTGTTTTTAAGTGTGTATTTGGAATGTGTGCGGAAGAGGGACTTGTTCTGACCCGATGTATGACATAGGCGTAGCGTTAGCTCAGTGAAAATTGATGTACGAGAATTTAAGTGGAGTTTTTTTGTGATTGTTGCAGGCAAAAATCCTTGATTATGCGGCACGTTTTCTTAAAAAATGCGATGAAATATGCAGGATATTTATACAATTTTATGCGATGAAATTGAGGGAACTTGCAAAAATTGCGGGAACTTGAAAAACGGCGGGAACTTGAAAAACGGCGGTTTGATAGAAAAGAGAGAGAAAAAAGTGATTCTCCCAACACCCTGTTCTCACTAGGCTACTACCTTAATGTAAAGAGTCATTTCTTATTACTTCCCTATGATAAGCAAGCACACTACATCACAGAAAGTGCTAGGGAATATTTAAGTTTTCATCTTTTTTATTTCAGACCTTAATAAACACATGGCTCAAACTTACAAAACATTGATGAGTCAAACAAGTTCTGTAGCTTTACAAAAGGAATATTCTACTAAATGAATAAATAAAATGTAACAAAATAAAATGTGTGATTCCTGTTTTACAGCTTTTCGATGATGTTTACGTCGTGTAATTACGTCACTTGATAACGTTCCCATGTCAACAGGGGAAAATGGCTGCTCTTGTGTGAAGTAAACGCAACATTTTTCAACTTTCTGCTAAGATATATGTGACTTTTTTTGCAACGAAAATTATGAAATCATGCAAGCCCCGCATATTTTGCGCGGAAATCCGCAATTTATGTGGCGAAAGTGTGGCGTAATTGAAAAATGCGGTCCCCGCATAAATATGCAGACTTTGGCTGATTATGCATTGAATCATACGATCGCATAATCGCGTTTTTCTGGAGGGACTGTCCAATGTCATTACAAAACTGGGAAGAGCCAGGATATTTTTTTAATACAACTCCGATTGTGTTAGGCTAAAAGTAGAAAGTCATACACCTAGGATGGCTTGAGAGTGAGTAAATGATGGGATAATTTTCATTTTTGGGTGAACTATTCCTTTTAAATGCATTTATTGCATGCATGAATTGTCTCTGGTTTGAAGAAAAGTATTTTTAATTGAATTGGCCTCAACCCACAATGTTAAATTTAAAGGACAACTTCTGCAACTTTTCTGGGAAAAGTCTTCAACACTGGTCCATAAAAATGAAGTTAAATGTATTAAACATGATTAAATACAGTGATATACTCTCAAAATGGCATTTCAAAGAGATCAACTTTTTCTGTCTATGTTGCCAAAATCATTCATTTAGGATTTAATATTTTTGATTAGGAATAAAATTTGATTTCAAAATAACATGGCTGAAGTCTTGTCACATAGCGTTAAACAATGTCATAATAACCCACAGAGTCTATGAATGCATGTCTCGGTCTTCTGTTATTTCTTTAACTGGACTGTGTGTAAGTCCTGACATCATGTGAAGCTCTTGATCTAACTCCAGTCTCCGGGTTTTCCTGCAGACTTTTTGAACAGAAATGATGCATTACACACACAGAGAGAGCAGCTGAGTGTGATGGGTCTACATATACAGCTCAGGAATATTGTTTAAAAGCTATTTGACGCTTTCAGATTAAACAGAAGGAAATCTAGAATTTGCTAGTCAAGTTTACACACAGGCATACAGAAACAGAACAGAAGAAATCAGGTGTTTAGCTTAGAGTCGCAAGATCTGCTACATGCTGAGAACAAGACGTACGCAGTTCAACATCTGTGATCGCAAACAGGTAACATGCTGATAAAATGTGTTGTATTTGAAATGTTAGCATGTGTTTTATTTATCTGCTGTATAATAACATTGTATTTTCTCCGCATTGAGAGATGAAGACATCAGGTGGAATGGTTTTTTTTTTTCAGTAGCTGGATGTTGGGTTGTGATGTGTAGTAATACAGAATATTGGAAGAAAAGCTGAGGATAATAAAGGACAGAACAGCTTTTCTCTCTTCACATATAAAAATGCATCAACTTGATCACATTTATGTAAAACAAAAAAGGGTTTTGGTTTCTGGTGTCATGTATTGTTTCAGTCTTGTCTAGATTTGTAGATTTAAGTGGTTACACTTTATTTTAAGGTGTCATTGTTACATTGTAATGTTAAATTTAAGTACTGAGAAATAATAATTAACTACATGCACTTACTATAGGGTTAGGGTAGGATTAGGATTTGGTTGAGGCCGGGTAAGTTGCATGTAATTATGCATAATTTACTATTATTACTATGATAAGTACATGTAACATAACAAGGACACAGTCAAATAAAGTGGTATCAAAAAAGCCATAAGCCATGATACACTGCATTAGTTATTTTACAATGATTTAATGGGACGTTGTATTGCTTTTATAAAACATTGACAGCAGCACATTAAATTACACTATTTGACACAATATTCGGACAATCCTGCTCAAACATTAGTAAGATTTCTATTTATTTTATGTTTTTAAAGAAATTAATACTTTTATTCATCAAGGATGCAATAGATTGATCAGAAGTGACAGTATAGATATTTATATTGTTACAAAAGCTTTCTATTTCAAATAAATGCTGTTCTTTTGACTTTCTATTCATCCTAAAGAACACGCATCACAGTTTCCACAAAAACATTAAGCAGCGCAACATTGATAATAATCAGAAATGTTTCTTGAGCAGCCAATCAGCATTTAGAATGATTTCTAAAGGATCATGTGACACTGAAGACTGAAGTAATGATGCTGAAAAAAATGTCAGTTGCTCATCCAATCGATTTTAGAGCCTTCATGTTTTTGACACCCATCCTATAACCTTTATTATTCTTCAACACTCACACAGAAATGTTTTATCCAGCTGCTGTTGGCTTTGTCTTTCAGAAACGGGTCAGATTGATCCGGTGTTGATCGAGCGATATAACACCCCAGGATTCGTGGGCTGTCTCTCCAGAGTGCAGTTTAACCGCATCGCCCCGCTGAAGGCCGCCCTGAGGACCGTCCTGCCCTCCACAGCCTCCATACAGGGAGTCCTGGTGGAGTCCAACTGCGGGGCGTCTCCTCTCACAGTGCCGCCCATGTCGTCAGCCTTTGACCCCTGGCACCCAGATTCAGGTAACCAAATGATGAGTAAAAAAACAACGTATTTTGCTCCTACATCTTTTTAACATTACAATGACACATTGTATTGGCAGGGGAGTTATTGAGGAAAGAAGTTCCACATCATGTTTTTCCACAAAGAATTTCTATAGAATTCTGTAGAATGACTCTGTTATGCAGAGATCTTTCCTGGTTACCTGGAACAAATCTGTGATCTCTACCCTGTGGAGAGGATTACTGCATTAAAGTGTGCGTGCCTGTGTGATTTGTGATTTAATTTTATGTGTAAGGTTAGGGAATAGGAAATATCATTAGCTCAGTATAAAGATAATGAAAAGTGTCCACCATGATAGAAAACCAAATGTGTTTGTTTGCCTGAGGATGTGTTTAGATGCACGAAATTGAGTATGAAAAAAAGCATCTAGTCTTTAGTTGTATTTTTCATCTTGAGTTCATAGTTCTGATATTTGTGTGTAATTGGTTTCACATCCCAAATGTATTAGCTATAGTTAGTTCTTAGTTATATATTATTAGTTTCTTCATTTTTTTATTATTAGTACCCCTCGTTAAAATTACAGAAACAATAAAATAATTTATTATAATAATAAATACATTAGAATAATTTTGAATATTGTTATTACATTAAAATAATATATACTAAAACATAATTTAATTTAATCAGTTTATAACTGTAATTGTTTATATAATATATATATATATATATATATATATATATATATATATATATATATTAGTAAAATAGTTACTACATGCTAACTACGTTTTTTTATTCTAATTTTATTTTAAGTATGCAAATATTTTGTATTAAATTTGCACTATTTTATTTGATTCAAATGCATGGCTATATGACAATAAATAAACTTAATTGAGATTGTAATGGTGAGAGAGGAGAGGAGCAATCTTGTATTTTATAGAAATTATTACTTTTAGATCGAGCACTCATGAGATGCTTGCTTACACTCATGAGATTGAGTATAGCTTGAGCTTTCATGGATATTTGTGGAACATGTAGTTTTGAGCCTGTGGAGACGGCAGATGAGAAGAGCAGACGGTTCGTCTCAGATCCGCTCCCCTGCCAACAACACTCAAAGACTCACTCATCTGCCCACCAGATTAACACACTGACCGTCTGTACTTCATGCATGCCAACTAATTATTTGAGGGGGATTGTAAATGTTTAGAGTCAGAGAACTGCTCTTTTCACAAAAGTTTTTCTCTTTCTTTTAAGCCGGTGCGCAGTCTCCATTCAACGAGGAGCAAGTTGGCCGTGATGGTGTCAACAGAGACTCTGCAATAATTGGAGGTAAAATATACTGTTGTAGTATTATACTGTCACACTCTTTTAAAATGCTTACATCTAAGTGTGCACAACAATACAGAGCACTTGCGATGTGTGTTATCAGCACTAACCCAGCTAACAGGAAGGTTCTCAGAACTTTACTAACATTCTGGCAAGGTTCTTTCAAAGTTCTTCCATGAATGTTTGTTCAGCGTTATCTGGTCTTTAATAATGTTCTCAAAACATTATCTCAAAAACAGGATCTACACTTTTCATTTAAGTTTTTTTAAATGTTTTAGTTGGATGTTCGTCTAACATTTTTAAATGTTTAGAATGTTCAGAGAACTTTCGAAAGTAACAAGAATGTTTGCAAAATGGAATGTTCCCTTAATGTTCGAATAATTAAGAAAAAACGCTTATAGAATATTTAAAAAACTGGACATTGTGAACGTTCAGAGAACATTCAATAATAATGTGTTCATAACTTAAAGGTGCTCTATGTAGCTTTTCTTCTAAAATGAATCCTTTTTTTATTGCCCGTGTGTGAAGGGGTTGTAATCCGCTAAAAAATACATATAGCACCTTTAATAGAAACATTTGCAAAACATTCTTTGAACATATTTGTGTTAGCGAGAAACCTGTCTTGCACCATTAATTACCGCCCCAAAAAAGCCTGTCTTAAACCAAATGCTAATTGGTAGATTGTGTTGGTCATAATGGAAATGCTCCAGTTGCATCTGTGTTCTTTAATTTGAGCGTCGTCAGTAGATCACATGCAGAACTTTACACTCTCATCTGCACTTTATTGTGCTCTCATGCTAATTTGCCCAGTTTAGTAAATCTGGTTCTTATTTTGTTAAACGGTCCCAGAAAAACAAGAGTAGAGTTCTTTTCAGAGTTTTATAGAATAGTATATACAAAATGTAGTATTTTTTATAAGTTGGATATTATAAAATGTTTGTATTTATTGCATTGTTTGTTGAATAGTAGCCTGTGAAGATGATACAACCCATCAACCAACTAATGTGTATTATCCAAATATATGTGACTTCGTGTGCTTACTTGACATCATTGGTGTAGAATATTTCTAAATTGATTTTAATGGCAATTTATCATAACAATCATGGTTTAAATATCATTCTGTCTCACGTAGGCATCATCGCAGTGGTGATTTTCACCATCCTCTGCACGCTGGTGTTTCTGGTGCGTCACATGTTCCGTCACAAGGGCTCCTACCACACGAACGAGGCCAAGGGGGCGGAGTCTGCCGACTGCGCGGATGCTGCCATCATCGTCAATGACCCCGCCTTCACAGAGACCATCGACGAGAGCAAGAAGGAGTGGTTTATTTAGACTCACTCTCTGACATGGATACCCTGAGGGAGAGTTTTTTCAGTAGCCGATGTGAAATGGACACTTGGCAGGTCTGTGCACTGACTGGCATGTCTGTTCTGTAATTATTTTGTATGTGAGCAAGTACAGCACAAGGACTTCTGTAAGATCAAATTCATCCCATGCACACATGACAGGAATATTAAAAAAACAACAACAACTGCTGCATTTTTATCATTGCAATACTGGTCTGTTAACAAAATGCATTTGATTTTGTGTTCGGCAAACACGAATGCACCAAATACTCCAATAGCACAAAACGGAATGTGTACAGAATGCACAATTATGTTTCCGATAATGACATTTGATTGTATTTAACATTTTGTTGTCAGCATCTTCAGGACAATAATATATTGTAGCATGGTCATCAGCCAATGGCATTTCTGAATCATTCATCAATGTTAATGCAGCACTTTTGTATCTCATTGTTAATGTTCTTTATAGTTATCAGAATTCAGTGTTATTTATCTGGTTCTCCATAAGTGCTTGTTCAACCTCTGGAAAACACGATAGGCAGTTTAGAGGGTTTTTATAAGGAGAATGCTCTTTAAAACATGAAAGCTCTAGATAGAGGTTTTAGTTCAGTAGTAAACGATTATGAATGGTTCATTTGCTCCAATGTCTTTTAATGTGCCTCAAAGGTTCAAGGTTTCTTCTGGCCAAGCATAGATTTTGAGACAGATTTGATGGCACTTACATGTTAATATAGGAGAAAGATGACTTTGTGTGTGTGTGTGTTTGCAGTTTAATGCACTGCTTATTTGAAATCAGCCGCAGCAGCACAAATTTATGTACAAACCATTTTTAATATCGTCTTTGTTGTGCTTGGTTAAGTCATTTTATTTCTTAACTATGCCTGAATTAGGCAATGGAGCATTGCTGTATTTCTGAAAATTTATTAACATGGTGTTATAAGAGTTTGCCCTCTCTCCTCATGTGAATCCACTAACAAGAGTATTATTCAACCATCAGAGAGATTACAAAACCTGGTTTGTAATAAAGCACTACAATAATGTTGCTTTCTGTATGTTTTGAGTTGTTTCGTTAATGAATGTGTTTGAAATGGTCTCCATGCATTACCACATTGTTTGGTCTTTTAAATGAACACAATTGCATATTTATTAAGGTTTGTCTGTGGTGTCACGTCAGAATGACATTGTTATTTTATTATAATGTAATGGAATCATTTGTTCTGTTGTTCTTTTTTTGAAAATGCTTATAAGATGATGCTTTTGAGATGTTGAGGGTTGTAAAGAATCTGACTCTCCAATAATGAACACATTGCAAATCTCAATAAACTACTGGATTTTTTTGCAACAAAAAAAGACATGATTTTTTTAACAAATGAGTGACAATACAGTTTATTATATAGTGTTTTCATTAGGAATTTATTGTGTTGTTAATGATTATTATCATTATAGTCCATGTTAATCTGAAAAAGGGACAAATAATTTTTATAATTTTATTTCTTTCCATCTAATGTCTGCTATAATGTTAGTCGAGATCTCTTGCACCAAATTGCTTTGTTTCAGTAAATGGCATACTGTAGAAAAAGAAAACGTTTCTGCCTTACATTTTAAAGTGCAATCAACTTGGATGTTTAAGTCATTTGAACTTAAATTACATTAAACTGACTTTTTAACTGATTGTTGAATCGTGTATAACTTTCCTTAACTTATTTTGATGCGTTAAAGCAATGTCAAAACATATGTTGTCTAACTTATTGATCATATAATTTTACATTTGAGTCTGTCTACATCAAACTCTTTCTTTGGATCATTTCAAAAACGTACTGTGGTGGTATGGTAAACGTATGGTATCAGATAGTATATTACAATCGTACTTTATGATAGATATGATTACCATACAGGCTATATATACACCATTATAATGCACGGCACATTAGAAAAAAGCAGCATGAAATAAACATTTTCAAATGAAAGTTATTATGCTATTACTGACCAAAGTATGACAAACTATTTTTAATAATGCTCTGATCTAATACGTGTTTTGAGGTAATTCGTTGTGCATTGAATTATGTCCAGTGAGATTTAACTACTTAAATAGAGAACGTTTGAACACATGTGTACGGTCAACGTCCATAATATTCAGTTATTAATATAATTATTATTGCATAATTGGAATGACACGGGAAAAAAAACTAGCGCGGAACCTTCGACCACAGCCGCTGTTTCCGAGCGGCGCGCACGCTGACGGAGTGTGTCTCTGTTTCCGGAGGGACAGTGTTTCCGTGAGCACGCGCTGACGGAGTTTTTTTCTATGTTCGTTGTTTCGGTGGTGTTCTTTTTATTTTCTAAGTAAAAATAAAGATCGCCACATACACGTCTGAGATATAAAAGGGGATATTCTTAATCGGGATCCGGAGTGGTGTTGGAGACTCATGTGTACGTTTGTCGTTCTTTCTGGATGATGGTAAGAGCGCGAGATTAGCCGTTAGCTTTAGCTTCAATCCTGAGCACAAACACACACAGTAATAAGCGATGACTAATATATTGATATCATAATTCCTACTGCATTGTGTGCTTATGTTCTCCTGACTTGGATTAACGGATCTCTGCGTGTTTACAGAGTATCTGTGTTGTGTTTTGAGGTGAGGCCTCATCAGTCAGATTGTGTTTGCCTGAAGCACACACATTAAATCTGTGGTATTTTTGGATGGAGAAGTGACCGGTATACGGAAACATCAGCATCTCTTTAAAGCTCGAGCACCGCGGTAATTGATAAGCAACGAATCGCCCTCATCAGCTCTACTTGATGCACTACGAGTGACCCAACACATCTAGATCGCTCGCATTGAAATGATGCTAGTTCTGGACATGCCGCTCACTCTCAGTGTAGACAGGGGCTCAAAAACATCACGAGGTGAGTGAGGGTCTATAGAATGAGGGAGTTGTAATAGTTCATCAGAGATGTGGAGAGATCAGAAATCAGAAGAGTTTAGCAGTGATCAGAAGAGTTCAGAGATGGAAAAACAGGACAAAACAAAGATGTTTTTCAGCTTTTTTTAACAGTTTCATGAACAGGTAATAATTGCAACTATATATATATATATATATATATATATATATATATATATATATATATATATATATATATATATACACACACACACACACACACACCACACACACCACACACGCACGCACTATTATTTATTATCGACGTAATAGATGATTTCCCCCATGAACTACACTTTTTTTATCGCAAAATTAACTATTTCAAAATGTTCATATATATATAATATATATATATATATATATTATATAATCACACACACACACACACCACACACACACACACATACATACATACATACATACATACATACATACATACAGTCAAACCAAAAACTATTCATATACTTTTATATATATATATATTTTTACTAGTGGATGCAGGACACTATAGTTCATTTATGTAAGTTAGGATAGCAAGGTGTCTGAATAATTTTTGGTTTGACTGTACACAGCATGATGCACATACTATTTATATAATATATACAATTATTATATATGAATTATATTTAATATATTAAAATATATATTTTATGATGTAACATAATAGATCATTAACAATAATTATCTATATAACCTGTTATCTATTATATCTGCAATATATTAAATAATAAAGGTACTATTATTTTTTTCATGAAAGTGTAATAATTGAAAATGTAGTTGTTAACTACCCCCTTTGCCTCAAAATTAACTATTTAAAATTTTTTAGATATTTATATATGAATTATTATTGTTCTATTATATATATATATATATATATATATATTATATGTGTTATGTGTGTATTATGTGATGTAATTATGTAAAACAAATATTATATAATAGGTACATTAATTGTATATTTATTTATAATAAAATACAAATAGATTATGTTTGAGCTACAAAAACAATTAGAGTGGATGTATTATATAATCACCGTTCAGCTGTTCTGGTGTTGTTTTGTAATGAAGTTATTGAACATCATTGTGAGTGCAGATGTTCTGCTGTCCCACAGGTGTGGTGTTCTGCCTGAGCGAATCACTGTAAGTCATGATCTAATGGCAGAACGCTGTTCATTTGCTTGGTTACAGCATCTCAGAGCTCCAAGCGGAATTTTTTCTGTTCCTTGAGTGTTGCCATGGATACAAGAAGGGAACCCCAGGATATAAAGAACAGTAGATTCCATACAAGGAATGTTTGTCCCAGGAAAAACTGCTGCTGTGTCTTTTTGAGATCTATCAGCAGATTCTTCAGCTTCTAGCAGGTTTCTGTTAGTTTTCTCAGATATTTGGAACAGGCTACACACGAGAGACTCGCTTGCCGGAATGTGTTTAATCGTACGTGATTCCTTCCAACGCACTGTGTATCTGTCCTTTCTCGCAGGTTTCTTTCCTGTCTGTCGCTGTTCCCTGAGGGTCCGACCCTCTTCATCCTCTCTCACCGCTTGACCCTATGGAGGAGTAGCTCTTGAGTGACAGGCACAAGAACCAATCAAACACCAGGAGGAGCGTCAGACTCGCAGCGGCAGGGCCGAGAGGAAGAGGATGTCGTCTAACCGGACACAGACCCCTCACGGTCTGAAGCAGATCGGGCTGGACCAGATCTGGGATGATCTGCGGGCGGGAATACAGCAGGTGTACACCCGCCAGAGCATGGCCAAGTCACGCTACATGGAGCTCTACACGTATCCTCCATTGCACTTTAATGTCATTTCTAGCTTGTTTCAAAAACTCGTCTAGTGTCTGTTGTGGCCTTAACCCCATGTTTTTCAGTCACGTGTATAATTATTGCACTAGTGTGCATCAGTCGAATCAGGCCCGCGGTGCTGGTGCCCCCCCATCCAAACCTTCGAAGAAGACCCCAACACCCGGAGGAGCTCAGTTCGTGGGGCTGGAACTCTACAAGAGATTGAAGGAATTTCTGAAGAATTACCTTACGAACTTACTAAAGGTACATCACAGGAATAGATAGCATTGTGTTTTTGCTTGGGTCAGATAAACTTCCATTGAAAATACTGAGGTTTTTCAGTGTTTTGTTAATAGCAAGGCTGCATTTATTTGATTAAAATACAGTAAAAACAATAATATTGTGAAATATGAAACATTTTCATACCAGTGATTTCAAACTTAAACCGATTTACCAAAAAAAATCTGATTTGTTTACTGATTTAAGTGACCCTGAACAAAAAGACTTTTAGGGTCCATTGTTTAACTCATTGAAACAGATTCACAGCATTTAACCCCAAAGATTCAGATTCAGAACTACAGGGTTGTTTATGACCAAAGTAAGTCTAAATGATGATGATGATTATTATTTATTTAATGGAATTTGACTAAAAAAACGTACAAATCCACTAAGACACTCTAAAAAATAATAAGTACCATAAACATTTTGTCCTAAAAAAAACTGACAAAGTAGATGCTATGTGAAGAACCTATAGACCAGTTACAACAATAGCCAAGGTAAATAATCTTCATTCAAAAACACTGGATTCATTTAGGGTGCTTTCACACTAGCACTTTTAGTGCGCAAACGCGTTTGACTGCTTGTTAGTCATTTCACAAATGGACTCCAGTAAACTTTAGAGCATTTGCAGTACATTCGTGGAAGATAGACACAAGTGCCATTATGTGCTGATGCTTTGGAAACAAAACTATAGGTTACAAAAATAAAACAAAATAAAATAGTTTTGAGCAAGCGGCAACCTTCCGGTCTCTCTTGAATCCAACACGAAAGTGACTTAAACTGCAGTTAATCGACTGAAAAAGAGTCAATCCCATATACTCCCCATGTTAATATGCCCAACTTTATAGCAGAAAAATATATTTATATAGATCTATATAGCTAATTTTGTCCTTCATGACAACTGTGAGGGGGGTGATTCTTATTAAAAAAAATGTATATACATTATATTAAGCCTTAAAGTTCTGCATAATCAAGGGCGTGGCCACTTGAGTGACAGGTACAGTGGACTGCCGCTGCTGTCACTGCTAGCCGTTTGTCTGTTAGCGTCAGGTCACTTCAGCTAATCCCGCCTCATTTTCGGTTATCCGGGAGTGACGTGCGGTGACGGAAACTACATCCATATTTTTTTTTCATTTTGAATGCTATTCATTTTGTGCTTTGATTACGCAAATGCACTGCGGTTTGGACCCAAATAATATAATGTGAAGACACTCCAGTGAGGCCAGGGGAGGGCGAACAGTCAAACTCTGGTTTGGACCAAGCAATTGAATCAAGTGTGAAAGCGGGCAACTGCGAGACCTGATCCGATTCCTTTCGGTGCGAGACTAAATTGAAATGAAAGACCAATGAAAGACGGTCGTGATCGGTAACTCTGGTGTACTTTGGACGGGAGCGGGCGGTCTAACAATAGCCAGGCCGCTCCCGACAGCCTTTTGACTACAGCGTATCCGCACTTGAACTTGAAGTGAACAAAACTCTCTGCAGTGGTGGCGCAGTTTCCTGCCCTGACTGAGCAATCCTGTCCCCGAGCGCACCTTCAGAGAGAACATTCAGCATTTGTGGTCGGATTTTGGTGGAGAGATGTAAGCTACTGAAACTGTCGTCAGTCAGTTAAATTCTGTACTTGCATGGTTGGTTAAAAAAAAAAAAAGCCAACAGTTTTCATTCATTCATGTTTTTGGTTTATAATTTAGAGTGACATGTCGTATTTAATTTAGCCCATTTTTCTCTGACATGTTTTACTGTGTTGTCAGTATCATAAGACAAAAATAAAATTCTTGTATAGCCAACAACATTATATTTGTTATCCTCAATCACACTCTTTCTTTAGGGGAAATTTAAATGTGAGGTTAGCGGGATCGGTTAGGTCGGGAAGAAAATCATTTTAAGCGGATAGTGGGTGAACACAGAGTGAATTTTAAGCGGGCAGTCCCGGTCAGACTCTACGCTTAAACTCCCAGTGAATATGTATATGACTGTTTTCTCAGGATGGAGAGGATCTGATGGACGAGAGCGTTCTGAAGTTCTACACGCAGCAGTGGGAGGATTACAGGTTTTCCAGTAAAGTGCTCAATGGGATCTGTGCTTATCTCAACCGCCACTGGGTGCGCCGGGAGTGTGACGAGGGCCGGAAAGGGATCTATGAAATCTACTCTGTGAGTGTTTCTTGCTTTTCTTCTGCAATGCAGCAACATTTCAATCCGTCTGATGTCATGATATGTATGTCTTGTGAATGTTCTGTGTGTCTGTGTGTGGGTGTTTTTCCAGCTCGCTCTGGTGACGTGGAGGGAATGTTTGTTTCGGCCTCTGAATAAGCAGGTAAGATTGGAAACGGGAAACGTCATTTTGGGAAAAGTGCTTAATGCTAATATGTGTATTTTTTGGTACCTTTGTTCTTAGGTCACCAATGCAGTATTGAAGCTGATAGAGAAGGAGAGGAACGGAGAAACCATCAACACGAGACTCATCAGTGGAGTGGTCCAGTCTTATGGTGCGGCATTGTTTACATTAGGGCTGAAACTAATGATTGTTTTAACAATCTGTAGATTATATTTGATTAATCGAATGAAAAATCTTTTAAAATTATGATACATTAGGGTTGTAACGATATTCACGATTCATTACAAATCGTGATACTGAACTCACGATACTAAAGCCAAAATAAAATGTTTTTTTATTATTATTAATTATCAGGGTCTACAAATATTCCCCCATTGCATTATTATACATTATATTCAACATTATATATAGTAGTTTAATTTTGCAATGTCACTGAAACTCAGTAAACTTATTTATTTTTTCTCATGCAATAAGAATAAACCATCTAAAACGCTTTGAATAATCATACAACTAAAACTAAATGTGATTTAAAGGATGTTTGCGGTTTTACTTTTTTTGGAGTGCACTTCAGATGATCAATCAAAAAGACTGTCCCCAAACTGTAAATGGGTCATTCATCCAAAAATATAAATTCTGCATTTATTCACTCTCTTGTCTTTTTTGCGCGTCACATAAGCATTTGAACATACTAACTACAGTATGTGTATACTTGTACAGGGAATGAAAACGCATTCACTCGTCTGAACAGTAATTATATTACATTAATGGGCTATTCCGCAGCCATATCACCCTGTAGCCCAAGACTGGTTGCCCACTGAAGCTAAGCAGGGCTGAGCCTGGTTAGTACCTGGATGGGAGACCTTCTGAGAAAACCAGGTTGCTGCTGGAAGAGGTGTTAGAGAGGCCAGCAGGGGGTGCTCACCCTGTGGTCTGTGTGGGTCCTAACGCCCCAGTATAGTGATGGGGACACTATACTGTCAAAGAGCACCGTCCTTCAGATGAGACGTTAAACCGAGGCCCTGACTCTCTGTGGTCATTAAAAATCCCATGGCACTTCTCGTAAAGAGTAGGGGTGTAACCCCGGTGTCCTGGCCACATTCCACCCATTGGCCCCTGCCAATCATGGCCTCCTAATAATCCCCATCCACTGAATTGGCTCTATCACTCTCTCTCTCTCTCCAACTATAGCTGGTGTGTGGTGAGCGCACTGGCGCCGTTGTACTGTGGCTGCCGTCGCATCATCCAAGTGGATGCTGCACACTGGTGCTGGTTGAGGAGAGAACCCCTGATATGATTGTAAAGCGCTTTGGGTGTACAGTAGTACATATGAAAGCGCTATATAAATGCCTCATTCATTCATTCATTCCAACAATAGTGCCATTACTGTTACTGTTCTCATGAATATGATTACTTGTTACATGTAATTTCTAACAAAAAATAAGCAAAAAGTGTATTTTAGGCAGAATTTTAATGCTCCTATTCTACTGAGCTCCATCTGTTTTACACGTGTGCACCCACACGTTTCGGACAACTTGGGTCGTGTACCTTTCCCACAGCAGCTCATTCTGTGTTCTCCGCTATTTTACTTATGCGTTTTGTCCATAGAAATGGGTTATTTGCTACTGTAAAGCGGCGTAACTGGCTGATGGTTTCCAAACAAGGGTCGCAGATGCGACTAATCGATTATCAAATTGTATCGTTGATTATTTTCATTATCGATAATCAATTTTATCGATTAGTTGGTGCAGCCCTAGTTTACATCATGATGGATTTCATTGCTTGTTTGTTTGAGTCAGTGATAAAGGATGTTTAGATGTAGTATTGCTCAGTTGATGAATCTTTCTGTCTCTCACAGTGGAGTTGGGTCTCAATGAGGACGACGCCTTCGCTAAAGGACCGACTCTGTCTGTCTACAAGGAATACTTCGAAACTCAGTTCCTGGCTGACACCGAACGGTTTTACACGAGGGAAAGCACAGAGTTCCTGCAACAAAATCCTGTTACTGAGTACATGAAGAAGGTAAGGCACAAATAGCTTTTTGTTTTTCTCTGGTTGTGCACTTAAATGTGTTGTAGGTGTCCAGTAGTGCAGTAGTTCTACTTTGTTTGGCTGTTTTGTGAAGCTGAAGTGTTGCTGTATGTGTTGTAGGCCGAGGCTCGTTTGCTGGAGGAGCAGAGGAGGGTGCAGGTCTACCTCCACGAAAGCACACAGGACGAGCTGGCCAGGAAGTGTGAGCAGGTTCTCATCGAGAAACACCTGGAGATCTTCCACACAGAGTTCCAGAACCTTCTGGACGCAGACAAAAATGAAGGTGTGAACCAAAGTGAAAACAGTGAATGTACACGAGTTCTTCAGATTGAAAATCTCAACCATCATTTATTCTTTCTCTCTCTGTAGATCTGGGTCGCATGTACAATCTTGTGTCACGGATCACAGATGGATTGGGAGAATTGAAGAAACTTTTGGAAACGCACATTTATAATCAAGGCTTGGCAGCCATCGAGAAGTGTGGGGAGGCTGCTCTCAATGTGAGTCTGTATGAAGCTTTGTTTGCGATGTACATTACACCATCTTAAGCTGAGATCATCATGCTTCAGACATACCTCAAACATATTTATTAAAGTGTACTGGTTTAATTCTTAAAGGGAATTATGTATTATATTATATAACACTTTAGAAGAACTTACAATACAACAATACAATACAATGGTTATTTATAAAGCACAATTTAAAAACAACCAAAGTTGACCGAAGTTCTGTACAAGAAAGAGAGAGAAAAATAATTGTTTTTCTAACAATAAAAACACAAGCTGTAAAATAGATGTAACTTTTAATAGTCAAGCCTGCGTTTATTTTAGAGTTTTTATCTAAAGCTAATTTTAAAGTTTTTTTTTTTTTTTAATTGTGCTTTTATAGCATTTTTACTTGTTTAACTCAACTTGAAAATAGTCAAGGAAGCTGGCATAGCGTTAACCTTGACCAATTAATGCTTTAGACCGGATCTTAACTACTGTGAAATTTTTTTTTTACATTTTATTAAAGGACCCCAAAATGTACGTCCAGACCATTTTGGATGTCCACAAGAAGTACAATGCCTTGGTGATGTCAGCATTCAACAATGATGCTGGTTTTGTTGCTGCTCTTGACAAGGTATGACCATCCTTTTAGTTCTCTAGTCAAGATTGAATTAGATAATTACTAGTTTAGTCTGATAGGGTAAAGTTATTGCATGTCTATAGGCTGGTGTCTTGATTCCTGTTCTCTCACAGACTGCTTTTTGGACCTTTTTTTAGCGGTATACTGTTACTAGGGGTGTAACGATACCCTCAAGTCACGATACATATCACGATACTAAACTGACGATACGATATTATTGCGATACTCCAAGACATATGATAAAAGGTTAACAAGAAATGTACTGTTGATTAAAATGCAAACTTTGATATTAAATTGTGGGTTTAAATGAATAGGCTTGGACTCTGTGCTTTTAACCCAAGGACAATGGTGACACCAGAATAAAAATATTCATGATTCTGAAGCTGAAAATACAGAATTCTTTTAGACGAAAATTTTGGCGCTTTTTCACTGACTAGATATATTTAAAATAATGTCGGACACTTTTTACTGGTCAGGTAACAAGACATTTGGTATTATTGGGGACACACAAATATTCCCCCATTGCATTATTATAAATTATATTCAACATTATATATAGTAGTTTAATGTAGTACTGACAGTGCCGCTGCTAGCCATTTTGGTGCCCTAAGCATAATTCCTTTGTGATGCCCCCCCCACCCCCCCCCCCCCCGCCCCCCCACCTCCATCCCTAAAAAAAACACATTTTCATTTAGGTTTTTCATTTAGAGGGGCTAAGCCCCCAATGAGGTATCAAAAAATATATATATATATTTTTTTAAAAAGTAACACTTTAGTTTAGGGTTTATAATCACTGTGGTCCCGAACTTGAGGCAGGTTAGTTAGGGGGGTTCGGGGTTTCCCCGAGAAAATTTTGGATTGCTCTGAACTACAGATGTGCATTTTAAGATGTTGTGAAGGCAAAAAAAAAAAAAAAAAAGAAAAAAAATTCGTTAACAGCTTTAAAACCATTTCTCTCCTTATCAGCATCACACTCTTTTTCTCTTTGTTTTTATCTTGCCCTGTCTCTTCCCCTCCTAAAGTTGGCTTTTTTTAATTTACTAAAGGCTACAATTTGTATTTTATTTTCAATATGTACACATTCATTATTAATCCTGTGTGTAACATGATGAAATGAAAACAGCTTTGTTCATGTTTCTTGTCCCCTCACAATGACAGTAGCCTAAACTATTACACTAGGCTAACTTACATGTTACATAGGCCTATTTTCAGTTCAAAATGGCGAAATTAGACAAAACTATATTAGTTTGCCTTATTATTTTTTGTCATTCTTGACAGACAACATTTATGACCTAAAAAAACTGTCAAATATATAAAGTTAAGTTTAGCTACTTACATCTTATCTTGCACTTGACCGACTGAAGCGTCGAGTTGCACTGTTAAAATTCGCGCTCAGCGTCTGTGAACATAAAGCCCGCCTACTTTGATTTGATTGGTCATCACAAATAATGTGACATTGACGAGCACTGACAGACCAATGAGGCTCAGATCATAGGCTCAGATGAACACACACACACACACACACACACACCCTGTTTCTGACGTGCTCTCTGCTCAGCTGCGGATTGAAGATGAAGAACGCGCTGAATCTGATTATAACAAGAAGTTTGATGATTGATTTTTCATTAGGCTATTTTTGGTGCCCCCTCCGCACTTGGTGCCCTACGCAGAGCGCGTGATGCGCGTGGTGGGAGCGGCGGCACTGAGTACTGACACTAAAATTCTGAAAACTTGCATTTTTTCTCACACAGTAATTTTTTTGGGGGGGAGGGGGGGACTATCCACGATACTTATTGTCACTATCCACGATACGTATTGTTGCGTTTTTGTATTGCGATATATTGTGGCACGATATATTGTTACACCCCTAACTGTTACTAAACGTCCACCTATGCTGCTGAGAGCCGTGTTTAGATGAGAATGTAAATATGTGCGGCACACTTTCCTCCCAATAACAAAATAAACAATAATTTTCTCTGTGAGAAAACAGCAGTTAAAGGTGCAGTGAGCGAAACACTGTTGATATTTGAAATCAACCCAAACGAACACACCCCTCCCTTCATTGCTCCGCCCCCAAATTGCATGAACACGCAATGCAAAAGTGGATGTCTCCTTATGATAGCTGAAGCAAAGCAATATAATTCTTCATGACAAATAAAACAAAGATGAAAAACGAATGACAAGGAAGAAAAATAATCACACCACTCCAGACAATGACAGTCAAAATTGTCCTGTTACTATAGCTAACATTACAACAACAGCATCTGTGAAACATAGTAAAACCAATGTTACTCACGTATGGAGAAGTAACAACACAAACTCAGCATCTGTTTTCAGGCTTCCTTGCTTCGGTCTCTCCAGCGCTGGAAAGCTTTACTAATATTAACGCGGGTTCTGAAGCTCTTGCCTGATCATAACCCTTATTTTTCCAGTGATATTCCTCTGAGCTTTTCTCTTTTGTAATGCCTCTCAGCCATCTCTCTTTCTACAGTCTTCAAATCTCCCTCTTGTTCACTCTCTTCTCTCCTCTCCCATCATGAGTGGCTACTGCTGCTGATTGGCTACAAGTGTTGTTGTGCTGCTCGGTCTGATCCACTTTCAACAGCATTTCTCAGAAATCTCTTGCTTCATCTTTAAGAAAGCATCTGATCATAGCAACATGGATATGATTGCTCGAGCTCCGCAATCTGCACTCCACTCAGTCATGTTTATTCTATACAACAGATTGCTTTAAGCAAGCTTTACTGTTTTAAACATGGAAAAAGTGTCAGTTTTGCTTTCAATTAGAATGACAACTTTATACTATAAAGCAGCACTCTAAGTGTGTTCATGTGTTCACTCGTGTCTGACCTTGACAGATTGAACAGAAGAAATTGATTTTCACGTCAAAGAAGGCGGAGCCTCAGAGCCACACCCACCTATTATGTAATTGCCATGGACTAATAGAGGGAATGCATTAACGTCACTTTCCCGCCGGAACGCCCCCCTCAGCCGGACCGAGTGGCAAAAGAGCTGCTGCGTGGCTGGAGTTAATAGGGGAAACTGCGAAAATGCGAGTAAAACAAACTATTATCAGTTTAAACTAAAAGTTGGACTCGATATAGTGTTCCCTTACAACTTATCATAGATCCAGTGATCCATGGATATTGACATGCAGCCAGGAATCGTGTTTCCTGACATTTTATATGTGCCTGATTTCGACGCCGGGGAAATAAATTAAGAAAATTTGCCTGTAAACGCTTTATAAATACAATATAGATAGGTCTAAATCCGAGTGATCACTTACATTAATGTTATACTGTATATCATCATATCGTCCAGCCCTAAAACTTGTATAGTTTTTTGTCAGTGTTTATTTAAAAACATCCAATTATGCAGAATATAGTCTGTTCTGTAGCTATTGCGGCGTATGTCACTAAACAAACAAACCAAAACAACTAAAACGCCGCAGCAGGCTGAAACATGAGGATTTACACTGAAGACGCGTCACGCTGAAACATTGTACGTGTTGAGCCTCTTTATTACACTATCTCACATGCATAGAAAAACCAAACACTTACTTGTGTGAAGCATTTGTAATCAGTGCAAAGGTAACTCAGAGACATCAATGAGAGATGTTAACGGTCAACAGAAAGTTTCTCCCCATGCTCACCCTGCAGCCATGATTCAAACCCAAGCATGCACACAGGTGAACACACACACATTAATACAGACATCACGCCCCCGGTCACACACCACAGTACCGATGACGTTACGATGCGCGTGCACGTACACCACAATGCAAAGAAAAGAAGAAACATAAAACCCAAACAAACCCAGTGTATGGCTCCTACAGTAGCTTTTTGCAGTCTGTAAAAATATACAGTACCTCAGATTTCTGGTCAAATCTAGTTGTACAGTCAATCGCAAAGCTCTCTCCCGTTTTAGATGCGTTTCGTGTGTTTTTCACGGCATTCACGCTGAAAACAAATGCTGCCGCTCAGTCTTTTTGCCACTTAAGGGCGTGACCGCATTCACTCTGGCCGACGGTGACGTCATGCGCATTCCCTCTATTTAGTTCGAAGGTGTTTACTAGCAAGTTCGCTTTGGCAAGATATTGCAAAGTCCAAACAAAGTAGTTTTGGCCTGATTTTGTTCAAAATTACATCACACCTGTTTGTTGTTCGAGTTCGCTTGAAGTATAACAGGGCTTTAAATGGGTGAACCTCATGAAACTAACACATCAATGATGCCTATCTTTATGACTATATTTTGCGAATAGCTTTTGGATATTGAAAGCATTCAAGCATGTATCTTCTCTGTGTTCAGGCTTGTGGGCGCTTCATAAATAATAATGCTGTGACCAAGATGGTTCAGTCCTCCAGCAAATCTCCTGAACTGCTGGCCAGATACTGCGACTCTCTGCTCAAGAAGAGGTGTGTGTTCAGGAGGTGTCTTTGTCTGGTGATACACTAAATGTTTTTACATCCCTGTGCTGGATCTAATCGAACCTCTGTCTGATATTGCAGCTCCAAAAACCCAGAGGAGGCAGAACTTGAAGACACTCTGAATCAAGTGGTCCGTTTTATGTTCTCAGATGATTTGTGATTGCCAAAACAATTTGCACAGCACTTTTATGAGCAAAATTTTTACATAATGTCTGTTTTGATCTTTTTCCTCATTTGTAGATGGTCGTGTTCAAGTATATTGAGGACAAGGACGTGTTCCAGAAGTTCTATGCGAAGATGTTGGCCAAGCGTCTGGTCCATCAGAACAGCGCCAGCGATGATGCAGAAGCCAGCATGATCTCCAAACTAAAGGTGCAGGAGTTTCCTCCACAGCTTATGAATATTGAAACATCTGTTCAAATGATCCATGAAGCTGAAATGTCCTCAAATCAGCACCAGATGCAATATTGTATTTTCTACTTTGATTTATAGCGTCTCTAGTTTTTCTTCAGTTGCAAAAATGTAGAAGTTGGAATCATTTCTGTGAATGATTCATTGAAACTGTGTAACTGAAAGATACACTTGTTTTTATGCATTTGGCAGATGTTTTTATCCAAAGCAGTGTTATTTTACTATATTTATATCATAGTTTTTATTAATATTTTGTTATAATATTATTAATATTGTTTAAATATTAGCTTTTGTTTTTTATCATTTTTACTTTTATTTCAGTTTTATTTGTTCTTTTGTAATTTATATTCATTTTTTAAAAATATTTCTATCTAGCTTTAATTTATTTTTATGTTTTAGTAATTTTGTACTAAAAGCATATTAGATTAAAATTATTTCATTTCAGCATTGTTTCGATTAACAAAAACATTCTGTTATAGGTTTATTTAACGATACCAACACTCATTCAAGCCCTATGGTGTCATTGTGCTTTTTAATGTTCTTGTAGTTTTAGTGCACTGCGAATGCCATCGTGTCTAACACTGTTTGTTTGGTTTGTCATGTTTAGCAAGCGTGTGGCTTTGAATACACATCGAAACTCCAGCGCATGTTCCAGGACATTGGAGTCAGCAAAGACCTCAACGAACAGTTCAAGAAGCACCTCACAAACTCCGAGCCTTTAGACTGTAAGGATGAGCTTCTCTCTGCTCTGCTGTCGTATCAAACGCTGGCATTTGTGCTTATGAATGTTGGGTTGTTTTCTAGTGGACTTCAGCATCCAGGTGTTGAGCTCGGGTTCATGGCCTTTTCAGCAGTCCTGCACTTTCGCTCTGCCGTCTGAGGTAATAATGTAAACGTGTTTGTATGGAAGTCACATGTTTTTGGTCTTTTCAAGGTTCTTCTAAATCCATTATCTGTCTCTGTCGATGCAGTTGGAGAGGAGCTACCAAAGGTTCACAGCCTTCTATGCCAGCAGACACAGCGGCCGCAAGCTCACCTGGCTTTACCACCTGTCCAAAGGAGAACTGGTCACCAATTGCTTTAAAAACCGCTACACCTTACAGGTACGACACTATATGCCACTTGAATGCCCCAACTAATACCATCCTTGGTGAATTTCTTTAAAAAAAAAAGATTTAAACTGTAGTGTAAATTTGCTAAATATGCACTGACGTAATGGAGTTGTTTTTGTATTTTGGTGTAAGAGTGGAATTGGTTCATCTGTGGGATTAAATGAATTGTATTTAAAAAAAGCAATTATTTGGATATTTTATTTAAATGAGGCATGAATATTCATCAGACTGTTTGTGTGTATGCAGGCATCTACGTTTCAGATGGCCATTCTACTGCAGTATAACACAGAAGACATTTATACAGTCCAGCAGCTGACAGACAGCACACAGATCAAAATAGTAAGTCAACAAAAGAGGACTTGGCACAATACGCCTAAAACCATATCTAGATATGTCAGAATTTTCTTTTTGATGCACTAACAGCTTTTTTCATTTTTTTTAGGACATATTGGTGCAGGTTTTGCAAATATTATTGAAATCCAAGTTGCTGGTAAGCAATTTTTGGACTTGATGCAAAGAAGCAATTGGATGCTTGCTAAGTCACCATGAAATCACAATTGTTTTTTTAATTAACAGCCTCTTTTAAATCAATTTTCATTGGACTTTCTGATGGAAGACTTTTTCTCAAAAGCTTCATTTTACATGTGTAAAATGGTTTGTGAATGCCATTTCATGATGACTTCAGCACAGGCTAATATTTATTATAGTAGTATATTTGCAGTTGTTTTCAGTTATATAATCGTCAGTGTGTCTATGCAGGTTTTAGAGGACGAGAACGCGAATGTGGATGAAATGGAATTCAAACCCGACACCCTCATAAAACTCTTCCTGGGCTATAAAAAGTAGGTCGTCCTCACCTTATATCATCTTACAAACAACAGCTACGAATCTATAATTAGTGTTTTGCATTTTGAGTTTTTACATGGAGGGTAAAGGCTAAATGCATTTGTGAATATTAATGGCTGATGCTTTTTTTTCCAGTAAAAAGCTGCGAGTGAACATTAATGTGCCAATGAAGACAGAGCAGAAACAGGAACAGGAAACAACTCATAAAAACATTGAGGAGGACAGGAAACTATTGATTCAGGTATTCTTGTCCTCTTTGCTTATATACACCACCCTTTAAATGTTCGGGATTGGTCAGCCTGTAGATCAGATATTTACTCTCCCTGCAAAACATTCACTGGCCCTGCCTAAAGAAACAAAGTGATTGCTTTCATAGTTTTTGACCTATGTAACCTTATAATACAATACCAATGAAATTTCACAATACTCTATTTCAATTTACAATTGCAGCAAAAACAAATACTAGCCTAACTAATATAAAGTTTTAAACATTACAGACGCGTAAACGGTCAATAATAAAATAAGAACGAATAAATTACAAGCAATAGCACAAATAAATACAAGAGAACAAAGATACAAATTAAATAAACGGTACATTTAAGTTTTCAGTGCTTGTGAAAACTATTACTGTATGTAATATAGGTACAGTAATACCGTAAGCTACAAAGTGACTTAATTAAGAGCAGTCAGTCCCTCCAGAAAAACGCGATTATGCGATCGCTGAATTCAATGCAAAATCAGCCAAAGTCCGCATATTTATGCGGGGGTCGCATTTTTTCAAATACTCCGCAATTTTGCCGCATAAATTGCTGATTTCCGCGCAAAATATGCGGGGCTTGCATGATTTCATAATCCCCGCATTTTCGTCGCAAAAAGTCACATATATATCTTGGCAGAAAGTTGAAAAATGTTGCGTTTGCTTCACACAAGAGCAGCCATTTCCCCCTGTTGCCATGGGAACGTTATGAAGTGACGTAAATTACGTGACGTGAATATCATCGAAAAGCTGTAAAACAGGAGCACACTTTATTTTTAAACATTTAAGAAGAAAAACAGGGATAGCTCACAGCTGAAGTTATTGACAGACAGACTCACGGAGGCGATTGGCATCTCACAACTCGCACTTTATTCCCAAATCGAACTCGTATAACTGTCTGTCACACGTTCTTCCGTCCACATCGTTACTTAATAAACAAAATAAGATAAAAGAAGTAGCATCGAACATGGGGTGTCTACTGAACACTGTTCGAGGCGCATGGCGGCAGACAGTTCAACAGGGAGCGCACAGCTCTTAAAGGGGCCACACCTTATTTCCACTCATTACAAGCTGGAATAAAACAAGATGAGAAATTAAATATTTCCAGCACTTTCTGTGATGTAGTATGCTTGCTTATCATAGGAAGTAATAAGAAATGACTCTTCACATTAAGGTAGTAGCCTAGTGAGAACATGGTGTCTGGGGAATCACTTTTTTTTCTCTTTTTCATCAAACCACAGTTTTTGCAAGTTCCCGCAATTTTGCAAGTTCCGCAATTTTGCAAGTTCCCGCAATTTTTGCAAGTTCCCGCAATTTTTGCAAGTTCCCGCAATTTTTGCAAGTTCCCGCAATTTCATCGCAAAAAGTTGCATAAATATCCCGCATATTCCATCGCATTTTTAAAGAAAACGGGCCGCGTAATCAAGGATTTTTGCCCGCAACAATCACAAAAAAACTCCGCGTTTTTCTGGAAGGACTGAGCAGTGAGTGATTCTCATTTTTCTTTTGTTGTTTGATTAACATGATCTATCACAGCGTGTGAGTATCGCATTGAGTTTTCTTTTGCAGCGTCTTGCACATTAATGTTTAAACTAATAAGACTTAAAAACATGTGAAAATGATACAAATGTTCATTAGGAAGCAGCACTGACCCGATCGTTCTGATAGGTAATTATAGTTTTAGGGAAGCTGAGATAACAGACAGGAAGGCTGAAGCCCCTTTAAAAAGGGTCTAGAACCGTCCCTGGTTTAGGTTAACTTGATGGCAAATTTGACACTGCAAAGGTGGCACAGAAGCGCTACAGAAGTGGCACTTAGGTGTCTTTACACAGACTTTTTAATGCTGCTCAGAGATGGCATAAATTACTTTACACAGCAATTTTAACTGCATATTGTTGTTATACTAGGGGTTTGGATGGGTCAGAGCAGGCAAAATTTTGTGTGGCTTTTATGCTGCATTGCATCTTGATTAATTGATTTAATTAATTATTTTCAGTTCATTATTTTTTTTGTTTATTTATATAGGGACAGTACAAAGAAAATATGATTCCAGTCGAAAATGGAAAATATTTATTGCACATCAACAGGATAGCATAAGCTAATTTGCGTCTCAAAGGCTTTTCTAAAAAAAAAAAGAAACAAATATTTTTTTAATAAAAAAATTAAACTACTAATAATAGAATAAAGCTAATACAGAATGTAATTTATACACATACAAATACATACCTAAATGACCTGTACCTATTCTAAGGATGATTCCAACCCTGGCATGAATAACTAATTAAAACAAACATTTAAATATGCGTGCAGTTCTGGTTTATTTTAAAGCTTTACCTTCAATGTAAAAGACTTTATTTCACATCCTGCTTTTTTAACTCATTTGGCAATATATTACAGAGAAGGCTCTTTGCCCTTGTGTAGTTCTACGGAAATCAATCCTATAATTCCCACCTGTGTCTTTATAAATTAACAAGCTTCCATAAAAATGGAAGGTCAAATCCAAGTGCATTGCATTGTGGGATACAGCATCACACGTTTTGACAATTGTAGTAGGTCATTTAGAAGGTTTTCTGGGTATTCCAAAAGTGTATTAAAAAATAGTTGAAGTATTATAGTGAGGTGTGTTGGGAATTGCATGCTAAGTTAAGATGTGCTTCTCTTGTGCAGGCGGCCATAGTGAGAATCATGAAGATGAGGAAGGTCCTGAAGCATCAACAACTCCTGGCGGAGGTTCTGAACCAGCTCTCATCACGGTTTAAACCCAGAGTCCCCGTCATCAAGGTCAGCCATTCCTCTTCTACAAATCTAGTCTGGTTAACAGAGATTCGTATTCGCACAGAATAGCACTCGTACTTACTTTGGCTCGTCTTATCTTTTGCAGAAGTGCATTGACATTCTCATAGAGAAGGAATATCTGGAGCGGGTGGACGGAGAGAAGGACACCTACAGCTACTTGGCCTAAACATTTCTTCACTCCTCCATGTCTTTACTGTCTGTCTCTCTCTCTCACTCTCACTCTTACTTTTTTTAAGTTGTCTCTCGGGAAATAAATATCATTCCTCTTGATGTTCGGCCTGTGTTGATGGGAATGTGAGAGTTGAAAAAGGAAAAGGACTAACAGAAGAGGAGTGTGTGCGTCAGTGAATGTTAATGTGCGAGGGATAGACTTTACTGTTGCCCTGCATATGGACAGACCGCATTCAAAGTGTACATACAAACAGACCTTGAGCTTTAATCTCGCAAAATAAAACATTGCCGGTTTTAAAAACCCAATCAGAAATAAACCCTACACATTAAGCATGCTATTGCCTATCAACGTTTAAATGAAGAAGAAAATGAAAAAAATATACATTGAAATCTTAGCGAATATGGGCTTCAGAAATGTTTTAAGAGAAGAAAGGAAATCATTTAGGAAAAAGGTGCAATTTTAGCTGCACATCCCAAGAAGGAACGAGTTGGACAGGTTTGTAGACGTGTTCTCTGCATTGTTACCTGCTACCTGAAAAACCATTTGTATAGTGTGGTTCACTTTTTTAAATGTGTGTTAAATAAAAGAGTTAAAAGTTTTCTGTATGTATTTCTGATGCTGTGGAATCACTATGTGAAATGTTTTGATTATTCATAAACAATTATGCATGTTTCCTTTTTATCTTTCCACGAGCAAAATGTGGCCTGAAACTAAAATTGGTCAGTGAAAGTAGGTGTTGATGCTGAACATTAAGAAATGTTGATCTTCAACATCGAACTGAATATATATATATATATATATATATTAATATTTTGTGAGGGTTGTCATTTTTAATTGCAGTGTGTACACAGTTTGAAATTGTGGTTATTTTATAGCAAAAAATAAAAGCTGAATATATACAATGCATTTACAAACTTTAAAAAAAGAACGTCTATAGAGAATGTAAAATGATGCGCCAATAATGCTTTTTTTTAATATAATAATTAATTTGAATTGAATGCACTATGGCTATGAATGTCCAGGTATGTCACGTGGTTTAGTCGACGTCATGGCGCAGCATGTATATGATTGGGCGGTCCATCATTACCTTGTACAGGTGTGTGTGTGTGTGAGCGGAGTGTTGCGTGTGTGTGATGGAGCCCGGAGCTGAAGCTGCGTCCTCGGGCGTGCAAGTGCGCGATGAGCTGTCCGAGAAGTGTCAGAAGTTATTTCTGGAGTTTTTGGAAGAGTGAGTGCAGTTGCTGTACTTTTATATGAAGAGAAAAATAAGCTTAATTTCTAAAACGTGATTGATCAGATTTCAGGATAAAACTGGCGATGCTTTATATCTGTCTGACGCGCAAGAGTTGATCAGGCCAGAGAGAAACACACTGACCGTGAGCTTCAGTAACATCGAGCACTACAACCAGCAGCTCGCCACCACCATTCAGGAGGAATATTACAGGTGAACCGCAGTTTCTTTAAGAGTTATCTCTTTAAATGGGACACTACTTAAGAGTGTATGACTGGGTCATTATTGCAGTGATGTTTCTAGCACGTTATGTTTGGCAACCGTTCTTCTAACCTTTGATGGAGTGTGTAAGGAAGACAGCTATATTCCAGGATGACAATATCAAGATTCCTCAGACTCAAACTGTGAAAGAATGGTTGTGAGGGAGCCTGAAGTATGATTTTCACACATGAATTGATGCACCTCTGAGTTTAGAGCTTAAATTCATTGATGTCTTTGGGATGTGCTGGAGGAGACTTTACACAGTGCTGGACTCTCGCATTATCAATACAAGATCTTGACCAAAAATGTATTCACCTCTTGATGGAAATAAATGTTATGTTATTTCCATCAAGACGTGCATTTTATTTTTTTGTGTATGGATCTTGTGTATATTCATTTGAATGTTTGCCGTTTTATTTGCGCATATTGCAATTTTATTTATTATTCCCAAACACGTAATCTGCAAATTATACACACTCATTAGATATGCCAATGCAAAAACAATATATGCATTAAATTCATTAATTATAGTTAACTATATTTCAACAACACTTAAAAGCAATGTGGCAGTACCATGTTACAGTGATGTCTGATATTGCCATATAATAGAAGCCTAGTACTTGGTAAAATCATGGTAGTGTATGGTACTTGTTGTGTTCTCTTGTTACGTTGTGATTTGATAAATGTCCGCTAGATGGAGATAATTGGGTTAGATATGGATAGGAGGGAGAGAGAAGAAGTGGTGAAAAAGGAAGAACGAAAAGTAAAGAGATCAGTTCGTTACGCTGTGTGCTCTCGTTTATTTTTCATGTGATTACATAACAAATTGGCGACGAGGATGGCAGTTCATCTTCCTTCTACATACTTGCAATGTCCTGGTGAGCCTGCAGTTCCGTTTGGGATATGGACGCAAATGTTTGAGAACTACTTGTTGGCGATTCATGCTGAGGGAGATGACTGGCCTGATACTCGTAAGCGTGCTACACTACTTCACTGCCTGGGCACAGAAGCGCAGAGAATTTTCTACACTCTTCCTAATACCGGTACGACCTATGCATCTGCTCTTACGGCTCTCAGAACGCATTTTGTACCGAAAGTCAATGTCATTGCTGAACGACATAAATTTCGTCAAAGGGAGCAAAGGCATGACGAAAATATACTTCAGTATGTTGCCGCGCTTCGTGATATGGTGTCCTTATGTGCATTTGGTGACAAAGAAGATGAAATGCTAAGAGATCAAATTGTGGAGAAAGTGCACAGCACCCGCATTCGTGAACGCTTATTACTTGAAGCAGATTTAACGTTAGACAGAGCAGTGCAAGTGGCCGTTCAAGTGGAAAATGCCGTGGCTCATGCGAGTGAATTTGCAAAACCTGCCGACTTACCAGTTCAACGGCTATATGTCAGAAAAAAAGAAACGACTATGCGTAGAACCATACAAGGTAAAACTTCGAGTCATTCTGCACGCAAATGTTATCGCTGTGATTCCAGCTGTCATTTGGCAAATTCCAAGCAGTGCCCTGCTTTAAATAAGACATGTAAATTATGTGGTAAAATGGGACATTTTGCAAAAGTGTGCCGCTCTGGACGAAGACAAGACATCAGAGAAATCGAAGTCCCTGAACTGACTGTTTTGTACATGACTAACACATTCGCTGGTGCAAACAAAATTGTGTGTGACATTGAAATGGCCACATTTTCTGGTACTACGATGCAAGAACTGATTGTTGATACTGGATCATCCGTATCTTTGCTTCCAGAGCATATATATAAGCAATACTTCTCTGAACTATCTCTGAAACAGTCAGATGTGCGTCTCGTCACATATTCAAAAGAGGATCTTCCAGTGTTGGGATGTATTGAGACGTCTGCCCGACATGGCGAACATTCAGTACCTGCCACATTCATTCTATATTGTGAAAAGTGGAAACGCACTTATGGGCATGGACTTAATATGTTCCTTGAATTTGTGCATAACAGGAAATAAAGTACTCACCCCCAAACAGTCAGTGCAACAAGTGTTTCATACTGATACGCCATCCTTTGGCTGTGCAAAGAACTTCGTACACAAAGTGAAAATGCATGAAAACTTTATTCCTGTGCAACAGAAGCTACGTAGACTACCTTTTTCTGTAAGGGATGCTGTGTCTGCAGAGCTGAACCGCCTACTAGCAGCAGATATTATTGAAAGAGTGGATGCTTCGCCTTGGGTTTCGCCCATCGTAGTGACTCAAAAGAAATCTGGAGACATCAGAATGTGTGTGGATCTTCGGGACCCCAACAAAGCAATCGTTGTGGATAGCCACCCCATTCCACACATTGAAGAACTCTTTTCACAGTTGAGAGGGGCTGTGATGTTTTCTACAATCGACCTGGCAAATGCTTACCATCAGGTATCACTACATGAGGACAGTAGGGACCTTACTGCCTTTATAACACATGAGGGTTTGTTTCGTTTCAAGCGAGTTTGCTACGGATTAGCGTCAGCCCCAGCGGCTTTTCAAAAAATGATGTCTACTATTCTCAGGGGTGTTACAGGAGTCCAGTGTTATCTGGATGACATAATTGTGTTTGGTGACTCTATTGCTAGCCATGATGCTCACCTAAAAATAGTGCTGCACAAACTACAAGAAGCAGGTCTCCATCTAAATGAGAAGAAATGTACATTTCGCCAGGAGAAGCTCACCTTTCTGGGACATACCATCTCCAAAGAGGGACTGATGCCTGATCACAGCCACGTGGAAGCAATACGCAATGCTCCACCACCTTCGGATGCGGCCACACTAAGATCATTTCTAGGCCTCACCGCTTGGTATGCTAAATTCATTCCTAACTACGCAGCTGTTGTTGAGCCTATGAGAGATGCCCTTAGAGGAAACTCAAATTTTGCATGGACTGATAAAGCACATGAAAGTTTCAAGGAAGTAAAAGAAATAATTGCACAGAGTCCTGCATTGGCTTTGTTTGATCCTGCTTTACCCACAATTGTTACAACAGATGCCTCAGACTACGGCGTAGGTGGCATCCTGACTCAACTCCATCCAGATAAGTCAGAAAGGACTGTGGCTTTCGCATCCAGAACGTTGACATCGGCAGAAAGGAAATATTCTGTTGTTGAAAAAGAAGCCCTTGCTTGTGTCTGGGTCATTGAGCGTTGGAGAACATACCTGTGGGGCAAACACTTCACATTAAGGTCAGATCACCAAGCCCTAACCACCCTTTTGACTTCGAAAGGTATGGGACGTGCTGGATTGAGAGTAGCACGATGGTCTGCCAGATTGCTCTGCTTCAACTATACTATGCAGTACAGACGGGGGGTTGACAACCAGGTAGCAGATTGTCTTTCGCGTCTTCCATTGCCAAATGACATTAATTCTGACTTTGATTCGGAACCCGAAACTGTTGCTGCTATCACCACACTCCTGTCAGCTGTTCCTGTGGCTGAGTTTGCTGCGGAGAGTTCCTCGTGTCCTGAGCTTGCCAAACTTCGTCAATACATAGAGTATGGCTGGCCCGCTACATCCAAAACCCTGCATCCTGACATGTACAGGTACTTTCTAATACGAGACGAACTGTCTATTTTGGACTCGTATGTGCTACGAGGACCACACAGACTGATTGTGCCACTTAGTTTACGTTCACGTTTGGTCACCCTCGCTCATGATGGCCATCAAGGCATTGTAAGAACCAAGCAGCGGCTTAGGGAGCTATACTGGTGGCCTAAGATGGATTCGCAGGTACAGTCCACAATTGCAACCTGCGTCACCTGCCAACTCAATGATAAAACTGCTAGAACCACACATGCACCACTTACTCCAGTTGACTATCCAATAGGTCCGTGGCAGAAACTGGGCATCGATGTGGTGGGTCCTTTCGACACTGGTCCTGTTAGTTGCAGATACGCTATCACATTGATTGACTACCATTCAAAATGGCCAGAGGTAGCTTTTGCACCTCACGTGACTGCATCTACCATTAATTGTTTTCTGAGGTCAGTGTTCAGCCAGAAAGGGAACCCTCTGGAGGTGGTTAGTGATAATGGACCGCAGTTCCGATCAACGGAGTTCAAACTATTCCTACAAGAAAGGGATGTAAAGCACATCCGTACTTCTATATATCACCCGGAAGGAAATGGAGCTGTGGAGCGCTGGAATAAGGTGTTGAAGGAGGCTATTCTGACTGCAGAAAGGGAGAGAGCCCCTTGGACATCGTTCATTGCGGATTTTCTGCAAACTTACCGAGCTACACCCCATGCCACGACAGGCATTTCTCCTTTTGAGCTGATGTTTGGAAGAAAAATGAGAACAAAATTGACAATTCTTCCAAAGTGCAATGTGACTCCGGCTATGAAAAAGCTGAAAACAAAAGTGATGCGAAGCCAAAGGAAAATGAAAGCATACCTGGATACAAAGCGCAAAGCAAAGACTCCAGGGCTCAAGGAAGGTGACTTCGTACGGGTGAGAAAACCTGTGCTAGTGAGAAAAGGGAAATCAAAATTCAGCAACCCTATGCAGATTGTTAGAAGGAAGGGGACACATAGTTTTGAACTGAGTGATGGACGTACTTGGGACGTATCTCATTTGGCACCACTGCCCCCAGAATTTACTCAGGTTCCTGAACACTCTGAGTCAACTTCTACTGCACCACCTGGAAGTGCTAACAACCACTTGGAAGGACGTTGTAGAAGGAAGCCAGTATGGTTGAAAGACTATGTAACTTAAATTGTCGTAGTAGGCAAAGTAGAAAGTAACAGTAGGGGAAGAAAAGAAAACCCAGAAGTTTAGTTCAGGAAAGTTGTGATTTGAACTGAAAGGATGTTCGTGCTATATGTGTTTTGTAAGAGATATTGTTAGACATTGTTAGACGTTGGTCTGTGGTTCTAATATAAGTAAAGAAATCGGGTAAGAAAATAAAACGACTGAATATATTGTTAGCAATGTGATTGTAACTGCAGAAGGAATAATTTAAGTCAGGGGGAAATGTTGTGTTCTCTTGTTACGTTGTGATTTGATAAATGTCCGCTAGATGGAGATAATTGGGTTAGATATGGATAGGAGGGAGAGAGAAGAAGTGGTGAAAAAGGAAGAACGAAAAGTAAAGAGATCAGTTCGTTACGCTGTGTGCTCTCGTTTATTTTTCATGTGATTACATAACAGTACTTTGAGTGTTTTAGGAGCAAAGATTTTTATAAAACAAACGGCCATATCCATTCTTAATTTCATATATTTTAAAATTCTTCAGTTGGCTGGGAATACAAATGGTTTCCCATGTTCAGTTAAATCAAATTTATAAAAACATGTCAGTATTATTGGAAAATGTCATCTGTGAATGAATAAGTCATCAGTTTTCTGCATTCATAAGCTCATATTATCTGTCCTAATGTTTTTATCAGGGTTTACCCGTTTCTCTGCAGAGCAGTTCGGCACTTTGCCAGAGATCATGGAAATATTCCACCATCCAAAGAGTTTTATGTGGCTTTTTCAGACTTTCCATCTAAGCATAAGTAAGTATTTCTGTTCTAAAACTTGACCTTTAAATAAAGCCCTCCTATCACTGTAAAGAGCTCATATATCATGCTTCTAGTTCCATATATTTCTTGAATTTGCACCCTCTTTTGACCCTTAAAATGTATGTAAAGTGCCTGTTATGATTGCCTGACCTCTTTGCCCTGTGCTTCCCAGGATCCGTGAGATGTCCAGCGCCCGCATCGGCTCTCTGTTACGCTTCAGCGGTCAGGTGGTGCGCACACACCCCGTGCATCCAGAGCTGGTCAGCGGCACCTTTCTGTGTCTGGACTGTCAGTCTGTCATCAAAGATGTGGAGCAGCAGTTCAAATACACACAGCCGACTATCTGCAAGAACCCTGTGTGTGCCAACCGCCAACGCTTCATGCTCGACACCAACAAGTCACGCTTTGTTGACTTTCAGAAAGTAAGACTATACAGTTTTGACTTCTTTTCCCAACCGTTTGCAATTGCAGCTACTAGCTACCAAGGTTTCAGAAAACATCCAAAATAAAATATGAAAACTTTTGATTAAATATAAAGCGTAAGTTATAGGCAGATTTTAGTGGCCATTTTCTTTGAATAAGAGAAGAAGGGGAAGGGAAGTTGTTTTGATTAGATCTTGTGTCCTTACAATTTTTAAACAAAGTGCAGATAAATCATTTATAATTAATACTGCAGTTCCATAAAAAAACCCAGAAGTTTCCATTTTGATTTCATGGTGACTTATATATATAATAAATATTTTGTTCGAATCTGATCACAAAAAAACGTTAAATCGATATAATTCGTGCAAATTTAAATTGATATATGCACATTTATGCATGTCCAAATTCAAAATAATTGTTCAAGTTTAGTTTTTGACATTTGTCCTCATTAGCCTTTTCACCTGTAATTTTATGTGTAAATATTGAATGGTACATGATTATCTTCATTGCTGATTATTTCTGATGGTCTGGTGTGAGATGTATGGGTAGTTGGTCCTGAACCTGCTTGACTCTTTCAGGTGCGGATCCAGGAGACGCAGGCGGAGCTGCCGAGAGGCTCTATTCCCCGCAGTGTGGAGGTGATCCTGAGGGCCGAGGCCGTGGAAACGGCACAAGCCGGAGATCGCTGTGACTTCACCGGCACACTGATAGTTGTGCCTGATGTGTCCGCCATGGCACTCGCTGGTTTGGTTCTATTTTTCTATTAATACAAAAGAGATTTAATAAAAGTAAAGTCTAAAATTGACGGATCTGTCTTTACTGTATGAAGAAAAAAAACGAAATTTTCCCACGTGCATTATGATGTCGTTCAGTCATATTAGAAGATTTCTTCTCATCTTTCTAGGTACGCGGGCAGAAACCAGCAGCAGGGTGACGGGGAAGGAGGGCTTTGAGGCCGAAGGTATTCAGGGGCTCAAGGCTTTGGGTGTCAGAGAACTCTCCTACAGACTGGCTTTCCTGGCTAACTATGTGGCCCCAACTAACCCACGGGTAAGAGTTGTTTATCCCAACATGAATTGTAGCAGATATGTGTTGTGTGTACACGCCGATGAGCCAAAACATTATGAACACCTGCCTAATGTGCTGCTGCCAGATCAGCGCTCATCTCAGGCATGAACCCTGAAGGTTTGCAGGAGATTCCTGTGGCACATGTCAAATTTACGTCCTCATGAATGGCCGGACCCAGTTTCCCAGCAGAACATTGCCCAGAGCATCACACTGAACTGTGTGTGGTGACGCATTCATCCTATACCATCATCAAAGTTCTGTGTGCCACAGTAGACCTTCTGTCTCAGTCCAGATGAGATGGCCTTCGTTGCCTTTGTGCATCAATGAGGCTTGTGCGCGCAACACCCTGTCACCGGTTTGTGGTTTGTTCCTCCTCAGAACACTGTTGGTAAATCCTCACTAACAAGCCTTGCCATAACAATTTAGCCCTTCTGCATCCAACACGTTGATTACGAGAACTGATTGTTTGCTTGCTTTTAAATCTACCCAGAACCTTAATATGCGGCCTTGTTAGGAAATAATCAATGATAAATTCCACATTAAGTTTAAATACAAAAAAAAAAAATAGTGTTCAATGTCAAGTGCATCTAGTCAATTAAGAAAAATGAATCAAGATATATATAAGAAATTATCTCTAGTCCCTAATGTCATTAAAGGGATAGTTCACTTTGAAATTAATTTTTGGTATGTTTTAGCTTACCTCAAGGGCATCCAAGATGTAGGTGTCTTTGTTTCCGCAGTAGTTTCAATTTTGATATTTTTAGGTCAAACCGTTCTTGTCTGTCAGTCATATAATGCAGGTCTATAAATGATATAAATACTGTTCGTTTTCTCACACAAACCGCTTGTTTCGTGTCTTAGGCCATCAATGTGTAATTACATTTACGAGTCATTAAATCATGTTTGATTTGGACTTCTCTGTGTATGCTCTTTGAGGTGGACCCCATAGATATGCATTATATGACTGACAGACAAGAACGGTTTGACCTAAAAATAGCAAAATTGAAACTACTGCGGAAACAAAGACACCTGCATCTTGAGGTAAGCTAAAACATACCAAAAAATAATTTTAAAGTGAACTATACCTTTTAATACTTTTAATGTCATTTATATTTTGATGCACTGAAATTTCAGCAATCTGAAATGTTAATAAATAACTGCTAATAAAATCTTCCAAAACATTTTCACAAAAACAGTGACTTTTAATTATCCTGACCTTGTGTCAGTGTCTATTTGGTGCACACATGGAATATTGCTACTTCTGACATCTTTACCTGTTGTAGCTTATGTTAAATTTGGCAAATATCAATATCAGGTGGCTCGTTGCTGAAGAACTTTACTAGGACTGGTATAACTTTTCTCCTGATAAGACACGCTGAACAACATACCGAGTTTTTATATACCCAATTATCCAAAATTATTTGCTCAGACTTTCATTTTAAGTTTTGAAAACTACACATTTATTCTTGTATTTTTTTTAACTTTGGCATCCTTCACTGTAAGAAAAAAAAATGTAAATTTACAGTTAAAAGTCTGTATTTTTTTTACAGAATTTTGCCGTTTTCTCATTTTACAATGAATTTCTGTTATTTTACTGATATTTGCTGTAATTTAAAGGTCCACTATTAAATTTACAGTTAATTGCTTGTATTTTGGTTTTACATAAATTTTACGTTTTTTTTAAAAAGAATTATCTGTATTTTTACAGGGTTATGTGTAATTTTACATAAAATACTAAGTAATATTTTACAGATTTTTTCTGTGAAATTAGAAAACAAAGAAAAGAAGGTATAACTGCAGAAATCAGCAGTTATTTAACATGTTTTCCTTGAAGATCAATAAGCATGTGGGGGTTAAAGTGAGTTTTAAGGTTAAATAATAACAAGATTAAAAGAGTATAATGATTCAATAGGCTATTTGTACATAACGTAGGCTACATAGGCTACAGTAGACAGGCCTATTGAATCATTATATAGTCTTTTAATCTTGTCTTGCAAATAGATGCTCATTTTGATCATCATTTGTATTAATATCCCCTAATTTCATGTATATTTTTTTAAATCTGCGGTGCTGCACATTGCGTGGCTTTGTGTTAGTACTGCGTACGTGAATGTGTGTGTGTGTGTGTGTGTGTGCGCAGATTCAAATTATTACTTTTCCGTTGCTTAGTCCCGCCCACAACAGTTTAACTGGTCGTCAGATCGTCAAGTTTGAATCCCTGAAGGCTGTGCCAAGGACAAGCGGGAGATTTGAATTCAGTCTACGCTGGTGAAGTGGATTGTGATCACGGTGGTTCAAAGCTATAATCGTATTCGTATTTGTCAGGAGCAGCCGTGAGCAGGAGCGCTGAACACATGAGTTAGTCCGGTTGTCAGTCAGTCCGTTCAAAAATAACGCGCCCTTTTTCAGTGAGCCTGGTTCGTCACAGCGGACATCATCCCAACTGATCACCGGCTGAGGTAAGAGTCTTAGCAGCTATACTAAATGTGAACGATATTTTACATTACATTTGTGTTAAGTTGACAGTTTCCAAGCTAACGTTAGCATTCTTAAATGTTCAGTCATAACTGGCTTCGAGAGCTGGAGGGCAAAACACTGCAGCATGCGTCATTCAATTTTCCATCTGTTATAAGCAAGATCAGTTGAATCCACGTATATAAAGACCTAAAACAAGCTTTAGTAGACGTATTATGTATATCAAAGTTATGATTAGTCAATCAATCTTAAACGGCGGGACATTTTGAAACACTGTCTGGAAGCTGAAAACTCTTAGAAAACATCCTTGATTTTATTATAGTAAAATTGTAGTAACCACGTTTTTTGGTGGATTTATTACCATTTTAATAATCACAGTTTTACTAAAAACAGGCCTCCTGGTTTTTTTTTTTTTTTTTTTTTTTAAACATCTAACGTTAACGTTACGTTCGAACGTACTAGCATCAAGACCGTTAAGAAATCGAATTCAGTGTAACGTTAGGCCTAGCATACTTGTTGATAAAGATACAGCAAAAACTAGAATATGAATATAGCATGATGAACCGCTATGTGTAACTGATGCAGCTAGGTCACAGTAATGTTAAATCATATTAATTTTTACTTTCTATAAATGTAACGTTAGCTAAAATCACATGGCAGTTCAAAACATAACTGTTAGCCTTTCCTGTTCAGCTTCCAGATCATGGTCAGTTGAGGTTTTGCATTGTCTCAATGGAACATATTGAACATGTGTAACAGTTAAATGTAATACTGATTTTTACTTTTTTTGTGATTTCAGGTCATGTGGAAAGCAGATAATATTGGCAAACAAGGTATGGGAATAAATAACTAAAATAAACATAAAATAACATAAAATAATTAAAATCGTAATGACCAAGTCTTCTGATTCCGTATGATTGCACTAAAAGTGTGCACAAGGTTTGGTTTGGCTACAGTAAGACCATGATTGTGTTAGATTCCACACTTTTTTTTTCTAACAAGGCTCTGTCGTTGAGAAACATGGCTTTTCCTATCACTGCTATCTTAATGACACATATCTCTACCTTTCATTCCAGTCAGGTGATCTGACGGTTGCTGGTCGCATCTCAGCCTACCTGATGGAACATTCTTGCTGGATGAATGACCTTCACCTCAACCTTGCCAAGACAGAACTGCTTATGGTTTCAGCCAAACCATACTTGTGGTGTAATCCTGCCGATTTGCCTAATACATCATTATACTATCGGAGCTGAACAACTCCTGGTCTAAGATCTTGTTCTATCCAGACTGGACTATTGTAATGCTCTCTTGACAACTCTTCCAGCATCAGTCAAACCTCTGCAACTGATCCAGATGCTGCAGCAAGAGTGGTCTTTGGAGGTAGCCTTATACCTAACCTCACTTCTTCAGATCTATGTGTCCTCCAGAACCTTGTGTTCTGCAAGTGAACGGCGCCTTGTGGTGACATCATCTCAAAGAGACACAAAATCACTTTCACTGACCTTTACCTGGACTGTTGCCTGCTGGTGAAATGACCTGCCCAGCACATTTTCAAGAAACTGCTAAAGATGCATCTTTTTCGTAAACACTTGACCCAATAATACAAAATATTTGGGGAAAAAAACAACTTGCTGTGTACTGTGCTAGACTAACTGGGACTTGTCACTGCACTTTTTGCTTCTATTGTTATCGTAATTGGTAAGTCACTTTGGAGAACATGTAATTGTGAATGTTTAAAAAATATATGTATTAGAGTATAAAGGTATACAACAATTTCCTTTTAATGTGGATAATTTTACATGTTCTAAATTTATATACTAAGCTTGTATTTCCTATCTATCACTTATCTTGACGTTTAGTGTTTGTTCAATTACTAATACTGTAAATGTGAAGGTATTCTGTACTTATACATTTAGTTAATTTTACAGAAATTGACTGTAAACTTGCTATTACTTAATTAGAGATTGGTCAAAATTGTGAAATTGGATCTGTAAAAATTAAAACTGTAAATATACAAACATTTGTATTTGAATTGATGTATTTATTGCATTTTTATACATAATTTCATTGTTATTTTACACAGAAAAACTATATATTAAAAGAAGATTACGGTAGATAAACAGGATTATAATAAAATAACTTTATAAAACCCTAAATTTACAGTTTAACCTGAAAGTTAAATGTCTTTTTAATGTAATTTGACATCATTTGTCATTTTTTCCATGGTTTAATAAGCCATTATTAACAGTAATATACTGTAATTTAATCAATTTTGATTGTCTTTTTAATGTAATTCTACATCCTTTTTTCCGTTTTTCCACGGTTTAATAAGCCATTATAAACGGTAATATACTGTAATTTAATCAATTTTGACTGTAAAGTAAATTCTGTATTTTTACGGTTTTTGCATGTAATTTTGAGAAATGGTTATTTGCTGTAATTTAACGTAAACCGTCTGGAAACTTTGCTGCCAGAGATTTGCCGTTTTTTTACGGGATTTTTTTTTACAGTGTTGTTAATGTTTGTTTTTGTTGTTTGTTTGTTTATTTAAACCTTCAAGCTACTGTCCATCACTTGTCAGTTTTGTGGTGTTTTTAGTTTGGAGGAAAGGAGCTTCGTCAGGAGGATCAGACAGCTGAGAGCGTGAAGAACCAGATGACCGTGCAGGAATGGGAGAAAGTGTTTGAGATGAGCCAAGACAAGAATCTCTATCACAACCTCTGCACAAGTCTCTTCCCCACCATTCACGGTGCTTTCCGGTCATTTCTCAGTGATCAGTGTTCGTTGGTTCTAGGGTATTTTCTGTGAATGTGCGAGTCTTGATTCATTAGCCACTATAGGTAAATAACTAAAAGAATAACAAAGTGCACTAAACGGTAAAACTAGTTGCGCTAAAAACCAATGTGTCTATGATTACGATATAAATTAAGATGATATAACAGACTGGAAGTGGATGACGGTTACAAATGGCCATACCTACTCTAACGTTAAAAATGAGGTGAATAGGAAAGATATTAAGAGTTTGAGGCGCTTAGTATCAAGTAAACAAGACTTCCTTGATCACTTCCATTTCATGTTCAGAGTAATCTCCAGGCTTTCTGTTTTGAACTGCCATCTGCTAGACAGCTTGCTTAATAATAATGATTTTTGGTTTTTCAGGTAATGATGAAATTAAACGTGGGATTCTGCTGATGTTGTTTGGTGGTGTTGCAAAGACGACCATGGAGGGGACGTCTTTACGTGGCGACATCAACGTGTGTATAGTTGGAGACCCGAGTACATCTAAGAGCCAGTTCCTCAAGTAAATATTATATGTGAAACTCTTTCTCTGACAATTTAAACCTAAAATACATCTCATTGGGGTGTCTAATAGCTGGATGGGGATGTATTTGTGTTTTTTCTCTCAGGCACGTGGAGGATTTTGCCCCCAGAGCGGTGTACACCAGTGGTAAAGCCAGCAGTGCCGCGGGTCTGACTGCCGCTGTGGTCAAAGACGAGGAGTCGCACGAGTTTGTCATTGAAGCAGGAGCCCTCATGTTGGCTGATAATGTATATTTCCTTTGAACTTTTCCAGAAGTATTCCTGTAAATCTGTCAGTATGTGGCTTTCGTATTAGCTTTCTTGTTCCAGTGTTGACATATTTTTGTAGGCCAATCCAGAAGTCATCATCCTGGTTCACTCGACAAAAACCCAATGGGATTTTTCCATTGTCTTTTGGATTATTGCTGAATATAAGCTCTGTGGCCAACAAAAGCTTTGATTCTTACATGTTTTTGTTCATCATAATCTTCACAAATTAACACACTTTAGCCTACATACAATCACCAGAAGTAAAAAGCTAAACGTAGGCTATAAATGATGAAATGCACTACAAACTCATGACTTTAACGTCACCACCAGTAAGCTTCTCTTTCATTTAAATCTTTCAGTTTTAATTTAAAAAACATGTTCCCTGAAAGTTTTTGTTACAATAGTTTGCAAAAGTGTAGTTATAAACGCAGTGAGGCTGTGAAAACGACTAGTGAGTAGGTGACCTGTTCAGATGATGACATTTAATGTCTTGAAAAAGAAGGTTGTTTGGCAATATGCGACTACAGAGGTTGTTGGGGACAAGTAATAGCTTAAAAAAAAAAAAAATTCACGAGTGTATTACAGACTATTATACAGTAGTCAACATTGACTACTATACAGTAGTCAACATTTAAAGTGGATCAAAACCTTTCATCAAAGTTATACATGAATTTTGAACAATACCCGTTCTTGTCTTAGGACAACTTTGAACTTTTTTGATCCACTTCAAATGTTGACTACTGTATTTTATGTCATAAAATAAAATGTGAAAATATCTTGAGCTTGTTCACCACAGACCTTATTTCAGGCGTTTAACCAAAAACCCATTGACTTCTGGATGCAATGGTCCTGCATTCTGCGCAATGATCTGACAACCTCCTAGAAAGAACTATCATATTTGTTTTTAGAAAATGTAATACTATTTTGTGTCTTGTTTATAGGGGGTTTGTTGTATCGATGAATTTGATAAGATGGACCTTAAGGACCAGGTGGCCATCCACGAAGCCATGGAGCAGCAGACCATCTCCATCACAAAGGCGGGCGTTAAGGTGTGTGTCCCTCTGTCCCTCTGAATGTCTTTTGTTTAAAAGCATTGTCTGTTTAATCCGTAATCCACCATATCTAACCATGTCTGTGTGTTCAAGGCCACTCTGAATGCTCGCACCTCCATCCTGGCTGCTGCCAACCCCATAGACGGCCGATATAACCGCGCCAAGTCTCTGAAACAGAATGTCAACATGTCTGCACCCATCATGTCCAGATTTGATCTTTTCTTCATTCTGGTGGATGAATGCAATGAGGTCAGACCATATAACATTACTTATATTAGATGTACACTACGGTTCTCACACACAATGACCCCAAACTTTTGAACAGTAGTGTATATATTCAATATTCTACTCAACAGTAGTATATATCACAATATTGCCATTTTCATTATACATGTATGCACTCAACTTGATTTACTCAAGAGTTTTGATCAACTTGGTGCATCCTTGTGTAATAAAAGTATTAATTAAATGCATTAATTTGATCAAAAGAGTTTTTATAAGGTTACAAAATAATTTTTCAAATTAATGCTGTTCCTTAACTTTCTATTGATCAAAGCACCCGTCATGATCAACAATCATGATTTTGACAAAAATATGAAGCAGCTCAACAAGTTTCAACATTGATTATAAACTGTTTCTTGAGCAGCAAATTAGCATATTAGAACGATTTCTGAAGGATCATGTGACACTGAAGACTGGAGTAATGATGCTGAAAAATCAGCTTTGCATCACAAAAATAACAATATAGTGAAACTATTTAAAATGTAATGTGTTCCTATTTTAGATCAAATAATTGTAGCTTTGTTGACTATAGAAGACTTCTTTCAAAAAGATTTTTAACAATCTTTTTGGCCCCAAACTTTTGAACAGTAGTGTACATGTGTAAAGTACTTAGAAAAAGAAATAGTGTTTTGTCTTTTTTTTTTCTACCAGGTTACAGACTACGCCATCGCCCGTCGGATTGTAGATCTTCATGCCAGGAACATTGAGTCAGTAGAAAGAGTTTACAGTACTGATGAAATCCAAAGATACATACTGTTCGCCCGCCAGTTTCAACCAAAGGAAAGACACTATTCATTATCCAAGCTGCCATTCACTGAAATCTCGTACTTTGTTGTAGATCTCAAATTATTTTTGTCATTTTTGGAGCTAGACAATCTGAAGAAAGTCATTCAGGTTTGGAATTACAAGTAAGATGATCGACCTCATAACCCTGCATCTGTAGATCACATCAGAGGCTCAGGAATTCGTGGTGGACCAGTACAAGCGTCTGCGGCAGCGGGATGGTGGAGGAACCACCAAATCAGCCTGGCGGATCACTGTGAGGCAGCTGGAGAGCATGCTGCGTCTGTCTGAAGCCATGACCAGACTCTACTGCTCAGACGAGGTCTGTCAGGTTTTAGACCGTATCATAGTACTGAGACCACTTATGCCGTCGTGGTTGCATCTCTCCATTAATGTTACTGGCCCTGAGCACTGCATTTGACACTATCAACCACAACATTCTTTTGAATAGGCGTGAAATTTATGTTGCCATTTGTTAAATCGCATTGGCATGGTTCAAATCGTCATCAGTTAGTAGCAGTAAGCAAAGAGGTATCATATCAATCACAAGTTCAGTATGGAGTACCGCAAGGCTCAGTACTAGGACCTTTGCTTTTCACACTGTACATGTCAAGTCAAGTCACCTTTATTTATATAGCGCTTTTTACAATACAAATTGTTTCAAAGCAGCTTTACAGAGATAACAGGAAAATAATGTTGTAATAGTATTGTTAAATTAAAAATTAAATGTTAAATGTCCCCAACTAAGCAAGCCAATGACGAAGAGAGGCGAAAAAGGCAACATGGTGTTAGTTTTCACTAGTTATTCTGATGATAATCAATCTAATTTCTTTGTGGCCTGACGAAACATACCAATTCACAAAATTTGCAGTTTGCAAATTGAATATAAAATATTGGATCACTTCGAATTTTCTCCTACTAAATTGTGAAGTAAAAACAAGTTCTTATTAATTTGACCAAAAACCTTCACAGGCAGTAACCTAAAACACTGTCTTAACACTTGATGGCTACTCTAAGTCTTCATCGTGAGTTAGGAGCCTGGTTGTGCTTTTTGATCGCAATCTTTCTTTTAAAAGCCACATTTCTAGCATTTGTAAAAACAGTGGAAGATAAGATCACGGTTTTCTCCAAAGCTGCTTTATAGATTACATTAATTCATTCCATAATTAATGAAATTTAAACCGTTATTGAACTTTGCTGTAAAGGGTTTAGTGTTGATTCAGTTGTTGAATTCTATTTGCATCATTGAATCATTATTTTCCTGTTTATCACTGTAAAATAGCTCTGAAAAAATCTGTATTTTTACAAAGTGCTATATAACTAAATGTGACGACTTGTCAATCCTCTTCCATACCTCCTGCTTATACATACACTGATGTGCATCAGACACAGCTTATGTAGAGTTTGATATGTGTCCTCTTCCTTTTCATTTGGAAAGGTCCAGCCCAAACATGTGAAAGAAGCGTTTAGACTCCTGAACAAGTCCATCATTCGTGTTGACTCGCCCGACATCAATTTTGACCAGGAGCAGGATGACAATGTGAATGGTGAGATGGCTATATTTTATACTGTTCAATTCCTTTTGTGAAATAGACTTGTAAAATACCTCAATATAATGAATTTGTACTCCGTATAAGCTGTTTGTTTGCAAATGCCACTTGTTGTTAAGTGTCTGAAGTGTCCAAATACTTTGTCACTCTTATTTTGTTACAAATGTTACAATCATTACGAGTCATTTCATTATTTTCAGCAATAAATCAAATATCAGAGGTCATGCGGTTGAAGGAACTTCTAAAATGAAATGACTGATTTCTAAGTGATTCGACAGATCAGAATGACCTGTTTGGTAAAGAGACAGAAGGTCAAAATGGAGGTGAAGTGAACGGTCATCCGGTGGAGGCCATGGACACTGAGCCGGAAAAGCAGGAGACGCCGGCGGTGACCAAACCTGCTATCAGAATGTCATTTGCAGAGTACAAGAGAGTTTCCAACCTACTGGTGCTGCACATGCAAAAGATGGAACAATGCAAGTCACAATTTTTCCATTACAATAATATCTGTCAGTGTTTCAATTCTTTTTTTTTTCATCTTTCATTCGTGTTTTATTAATCTCTGAAACTTTAGCTTTTTTATTTTCCCATTGAGGTTTTATGTGCAACAGTCAGTGATATTAAACTGTTTATTTCTTTGATGTCATTACTTTTTTTATATATTACTGTGCAATTCTTAAAAAGTGACCGAACAACAACTTTCTAGTTTTGGATTAATTTTGATCTCAAAGCATTCCAGGAAGCCAGATTGTGAAGATGTATTGAAAGTTATAAAGAGCATAAACTGAAGTGTGAAATAAGCATGTCTAATCTGTTATATATCTAAATGTGTCATTTGATATTAAGGAGGTTTGTGTTTTTAGTGGATGAGGAGTCCTCTCTGAAGAAAAGTGAACTCATTAACTGGTACCTGAAGGAAATGGAGAGTGAAATTGATTCCGAAGCTGAACTCGTCGCTAAGAAGAACCTCATTGAAAGAGTGCTGTACAGACTCATCCATTATGTTAGTATGCGTTATCACTCTTTATGACTGTTTTATTCGTCTTCAGCTTGACACTGACAAGGCATTGTTTGGTTCTTTTTAAGGATCATATCATCATAGAACTACTAAAACGGGGCTGAAAAAGGTCAGTGTGGATGGAGAAGAGCCTGTCATGGAGGAGGATCCGTTTTTGGTGGTGAATCCCAACTATGTACTGGAAGACTAGTCAAGCTGGCCTTACCAACATTGATCATTTTTAGAGCTTCTGTAATCTTAAATAATGACTAATGTAATATGCAATCTTTGATTAAGTGAATCAGAAAAATAAATAGATGTATATTTGCATTTATGTGCCATTGTTTATTGAACACTAGGTGGCGTGGCGGGATATCCCCAGTGGATCTCAGTATCTTTATTGACAAGGATAACACAACATGCAAAGACATGAATCCATAGTCAGGGGTATTAAGCAATTAAACAAATGGAAAATTACACAAAGCTTTAAAGTTAGCCTTTTTTTTGCAAGTGTTCAGACACGTGTTCAGTATTTTGGGAGGGAAGAGAAAATTAATAATTTGAGCTTTCTCTTACCTAAATGTGACAAGTGCTGAAGCATATAATTATTTGTAGTCAAACATGCAGTGTTTAATTTGTTGAAATCTAATTTCAAAGGAATAATGTAGCATATTCTTTGTGATGTGTAAACCCTTTGGAAAGATTCTGTTCTCTAAATTGCTAAGTGAAACTTTTTATTAGTTTACTTGTTTATATTATTTATAGAAACCATTTAACATCATGTAGACAAGCATAGGGGATAGCTTGAAAAAGCCTTTAACTAAAGTAACTAAAGTTTATTTGCTGACCTATTTTATTTGGTTTACTGACACATATTTTACAGGTTCTCTTTATTAAAATCATTCAAAACAATATTAAATACAGCTAAATTCAAGCTTGAGTTTAAGAAAATGTACATTGTGTGAATGCAGAATCTTAATGTGCACACAGACACTCAAACGCACTTCATACTAGGCATCATAAAGTTATACATAAACGATGCACACACACGAGGGTCGTAAATAATTTTTAGTTGTATACATTTTTAATTAAAGTCATTTAAAAATATTCCTTATATTTTGTTTTTATGTTAAACCTCTCTCACACCTTTCGACACTTAATATCACGTTTTACATTTAATAAAATTAAATGTGTTTCTCTGTCCACAGTGATGTCTTTGCTGTGCAGAATCGCTGGTTCAGTTTAGCAGAATGAGTTTAGTGTGTTCGCGTCGCTTACAGTGTGCGACTGTGCGTGCGTAAATGCTCGCGTGAGGAGATATGCTCGCGTGAGGAGATCCTCCACTCCACCTGCGTGACGCGCCGCAGGAGCGGGTATAAAACATCAGCGCTCGCGTGATGTCGCCGTCATGTCGAGAGTTTATTCCACCTATTGACATTCAGGAGGATTTGTCTTCGTTTCAAATAGTCGACGTCATTTCAATCTTCGGCTGTATGTGGATTTTGGTGAGTTTTCTATTCATATGTTCGCTATTTGGTATATGACTTGTCAATCTAAATTTTCTGTGAGATCAGTTGATTTTGTAAAATGTTTATACCCGCTTTTATTCTGTCTCTATATTTGTTTGACTCCTTATTCTGTTCCTTTCTGCTATTTCTATATGTTTAAAGCTTTTTGCCAGAAACTAAAAAGGCTCGTTTTCAGTGTTGTTGACATCTTTGGACAAGTGAACAATGATTCCACCCGGAGACTGTCTGTATGCTGGGAGGAAAAGGAGAAAACCTGTTCAGAAACAGTTGAGTATTTATGTTTACTGGAATTGTTTTATTGACAAACCATCAATAAAAATAATAAAAACAACGAGATTGCGTCACTAATGATAATACATATTTAAATTAATAATATTAGTGGTTGTAGTAGCCTAATTGTTTTATTTAACGTCGTTTCTTGTTCATTTCTTGACATGCATTTTTTTGACAAATCGTCAATACAAATCAAAACAAGAAAAAGCTAATCAACAAAGTAATTGAGTTACTTTTTGAATGAAGTAACTAGTAACTGTAACTAGTTACTATTTCTTAGTAACTAGCACAACACTGATTATAATAAATATGTTATTATTGTTGTTAATAAGCATCATTATTAATTTGTTTAATATTATGTCATGTTCACATAAATAAATACATAAGTGTATCATGCAGTTTGTAAATGTGGTGGTGGAGTTTCTGTGCCTTTGAATCCTGTGGATGCCACACAGGTTCGAAATATGACCTTATTAAAGGATAGTTTGTGTCATCATCAGGAAACCTGAGAAAGCAGGTCAAAAATCGAACCCGTCCAAGCGCCACCGTGACCGTCTGAACGCAGAGCTGGAGCGGCTGGCGAGTCTGCTGCCCTTCAGTGCAGAGGTCATCTCTAAACTGGACAAGCTCTCCGTGCTGAGACTCAGCGTCAGCTTCCTGCGGGTCAAGAGCTTCTTTCACGGTAAGAGGGAAAGTTTCTCTTGCTAAAAACTGAATTTCTACATCATACTTGCATCATACATTGGCCCCCAAACATTATTGGAATGCTTTAAAATGAAACTTAATTGATATTGGTTAACTGACCTGATTTGACCCAAAAATCTTCATCTTTGTGTTTCACTTAAAGGGATACTCCACTATTTTTGGAAATACCGGTAGTTTCATTTTACAACTCCCTCAGAGTTAAACAGTTGAGTTTTACAGTTTTTGAATCCATTCAGCCGATTTTCTGATATTTAGAAGAATATCAGTAAGCAGACAGTTTTTGGTCCCATTGACTTCCATAGTATATTTTTTTTCCTACTATGGAAGTCAATGAGACCAGAAACTGTCTGGTTACTGATATTCTTCTAAATATCAGAAAATCGGCTGAATGGATTCGAAAATGGTAAAACTCAACTGTTTAACTCTGGGGGAGTTGTAAAATGAGCCCATTTCCCAAAAAAGTGGAGTATCCTTTTAAGTTATGCTGAAATTGGATTTGTCTCTTGACTTTTTTGTTTCCTTGCATATTTTTACATAATTCCAGATTGTTGTATGTTCACTGTTTTGTGTTTTAATGTTTTTTAGAAGTAAGTTCTTCCCATATGTTTTTTTTTAGCTCATATTCTTAGTTTGCATGTACAATTATATATAAAAAACAAAAGTACAACTTTAGCAATTAGTTCGCCTTAAATACGGATTTTTATTGTAGTTTTTGGCGATGCTGACCAAACATGTTGGTAAGTAGAAATGCAATTCTGCTGCTGTTAAAAATAGTGTTTGTTATGGGATTTATTTCAGGAGGTGCTTCATACGGACAGGTCCATGTGTAGCTGTATGTATGAGCGCTCAGTGTAATGTAATGTTGTGACCGTGTGTCCAAGCGGATAAGTGTTGAGCTGCTGTGTGGAGAGCTGGCAGTGTTTGGGCTTTGTGCTGGCAGGTGGGCATCTCGAATGTATTTGAGCTTATAACGTAATGGAGAGGAGTGATCTTTATCAACTATAAAGGAAGGAAAGATGTGGGCCCAGCATCATATGCAATGTGTGGGAAGCTTTTTTGAAACTAGTTTGCAATGCAAATTATTTATATAGTTTCATAAAATGACGTCACATTGATAAACAGGAAAATTTGTTGGTGTTGTAAAATTAATCAGTTATGAAAAATTCGACAATAGTGTCATTATTCAGGTCTAGTCAGTTCAGTGTTGATTCATTTCAGTTCAGTGTTAGTTTTGCATGGTTGGAGGCATTTTCCAACTCAGTTCAATTCAAATGAGTTCTAATCCGATTAGAACAGTGCCAGTGCCGTTAAATCGATACCATTACTGAATATTAATTGTCTTGTAAACTAACTAGTCTTTTTATATTCAGTTTCTCCTCAGCTCTGGTAATGTTACATCACTTGTTTGTTCTCAATAAGAGGAATCTTCATTTAAATGCGTATATTTCTAGGTGCTTTTGCACATGGTTTGTGTATGGGATTTTGGATAGATTTCACATACCTACTTTAGATAGTGAAAGTCATAACTGTCATAAATACAGTCATTTATAATGCATGATCCGACCCTGAAAAGCATGAAGCATCACGGATCTCGGTTTGTGCCAGCCTTGATCTTTCAGATTGATGCGTGTATAATGTTCAAGCATTGGCATTTGAACAAATTCATCTTCTCAAGGCCATTTGCATTTTTTGGTCTGCTCTCATTTCAGTCACCTTCATTCAAGCCATAAATTATAGCCAAGACCTTGGCAGTTGTAGAAATATGTCCGAAATTCGAGTCAGATTGGAGATTAAAATGTGAACCGGAAAGAAGACCAAAGAATCAGAGCTGCTACTTTCATAGCTCTACAATATATTCTTATTCTGTAAAAAAAAAAAAATCATATTTTCATGTTAATCAAACCGGTATGTCTCCCTTACTAATAATAATTTTTCCTCATCCATATAATAAGTGAATTCTTGAAAATTCTACTTTTCCATGGAAGAAAGAAATGAAATGCACATTTGGAAATTGTCAATTCTGAGTGAATTCTTCCTTTAATGTTGTATACATGAATTGAAGTTTCTCGTAGTTTCTGTTCTCTCAGCCTGTGCCTGTCGTGTGAGTAACCGTACACATTGGTTGTGTATGACCGAGGCTGTGTCTGGTCCAGACATATTGTGTTTTCTTTCTCCACCACAAGTCTTAAAACACAGCAGGAAAACATTTGTTGGTCCGACACCGTTTTTAGAGGCTTGTTCCATAATCAAATCATGCCGTCACACTGCCAGGTAAATCCAAACACACTCCCAGGCCTCTCAGGGTGTGAGACTGAAACTTTCAGGATGAATTAATGTATTACAAATGCTCATTAAGTGCTTGCTAATATAACCATTATTGCTCAAACGTAGGATTTGTGATTTAAGCAAATGTATTAAACTTCAGTGTATAACTTGTCTTGCATCATTTTAATTACAACATGAGCATAGGATCTTGTTCCTGTTTTATATCCTTTCTTAATTTTGTGAAAGTGAAGTCACTAAGAGTGACATCTGAAGGGAAGTGTTTAATGATCGCAAATATTCTGTTTCCAGTTCCAGCAGCTTCTTGTTACTGCCAACACTGCATTAGACACACATGTGCTCAGAACCGGCGCACAGAGAGTCCTAATACGATTGAGAGCTGCATACACTAATGCCTATGATAATGACACTAATGATGATCATCGTATCATGAGCTTGATAGTTACAAAAATGTGCATGATTTTTTTTTATAATGTAAATATATAAGATGCAGATAATTCATAAACCTCTTGTCATAACAAACATCCTCCATTAAAATTGTTTTAATTTTAATTTCAGCCATAGATGTGCTGTTGTTATGGACATTTTTTTTATAAACTTTATACTTTTAATATATAAAGGAATAGCTCACACAATTTAAATTTATGTCATTGCAAACCTAATGATACATTTTTGAAGGGGGTTTGAAACATGAATTTACATTTTTGGTTGAATTATTTCTTAAAAAGGTTTGTGTGTGTGTATGTGTATAATAATATATTCATACCACACACAACTCTATCATTGGTTTCTTACTTTAGGTGGAAAAAATAACAAACAGCCTGTCGTCGTCCAAGCAGTGTAAAACAGTATTGATGGTCATATAATTTATGAAAGAAAAGACCAATAGCAATTTATTATTAAAAAAATGCACACAAAAAAACCATACCACAAAACCATAAACGTGTTTTATATTATTATATTTATATTTTTATATTATAATATAAATTTATATATATTATTATCTATTCATTTTTAATAAAACCATATATTTATATATATTATATATATTTATAAAATACAGTTTATAAAAATAAATAAATGAATAACATTGGTTGTAATGCTTTTGTTTTGTGTGTTTTTTTTTACATAGTAATTGTTATTGGTCTTTTCTTTTAAAAATTCATATGACCATCAATAGCTGTTTTACACTGCTTGGACGACGACAGGCTGTATTGTGTGTTTTTTTCCCCAGAAAACAAGATGACATGCTGAGTGTCATGAATAAGACATGTTTATTGAAGTGGCATTTAATTTGAGTTTAAAACCTGAGTTTAAATATTTAACGCAATTAAATCTCATATTGTTTCAAGAAAGTTAATCTACTTTGAATGTTAGTTGCAGTGCGTGAATAACAACTTAAACTGCACATGAGGGAGTAATTGAGATTCACAGAGAGAGAAAGAGTGTGTGGGATGTTGAAGTGAAGGGGGTTATGGGTAATGAATGCTCCACTGGCTCCTAGGGAGTGTTTGCGTGACTGCAGCCTGGCAAAGTCCCCGTCCCGAGAAAAGCTCTGAGAGGGGGAAGATGCAGATCAGCTTTGATCCTTCTGTTTCCATCATTCCCAATCCACTTTTAGTGGCCGTTTGAGAACCACGGGATTAAATGCTTTTTACATTTTCAGTTTTTCCTGTAATAGACCAAGCCATGTTCTAACATCTACAGCTTTGTCAATGAAGAAACCACGGTTTATTCTTTCATGTTTGTTTTAATCTGATTTGCATTTTTTTTTGTGCAAAATAGTGTAAAATGTGTTCACGTTTTTGTACTTCTCGTTTGTAAAAGTCTCATCACCTCAGTTGTTTCAAATTATATAATAGAGTAATCATAATCTAAATTTTATCATTATATAATTATGTAAGCATAATGTGACTTTATTTTATATAAATCATTCAAAAAAATGCATTTAATTCAATCCCAAAGGATATTTTTTGCTTGCATGTTGCTCTTCCGCTTATTAAAGCTTTCATTAGTTCATTTAAATATCAACTTTTTCTCAGATATTATTGTGCTTTGGCTCAAAAAATGGACATGCATGATAAATATAGAGCTATAAAACTGATATGTACACTATCGGTCAAAAGTTTTGGTTGGTACAATCACTGTTTTTGAATTAAATCTCTTATGCTCAATAAGGCTGCATTTATTTGATTACAAATACAGTAAAAACAGTAATATTGTGAACCATTATTACATTTTAAAATAACTGTTTTCAATTTTAATATATATTAAAATGTAATATATTCCTGTGATCAAAGCTGATTTTCTGCTTTATTACTCCAGTCTTCAGTGTCACTGATCCTTCAGAAATCATTCTAATATACTGATTTGCTGCTCAAGAAAGATTTATTATTAATCTAAAACAGTTGTGCTGCTCAATATTTTATTGTTATTAAACTTTTATTAAAGGTAATATTTATATTTAAAATGATAAATTTATTTTGGATTTCTTTCAAAAGATTCTTACTTTTGAATGGTAGTGTTTAGATGAAATACTTATTCTGTCTTGGAAGAATTGAATGGGAAATGTTTGAGTTTTTGAGATCTTTTAGATTTTAATATCTTGGCAAATCTGCGCACAGTTCGAGACATTGTTAGTGATATTCGGAACCTCTAGAGAAGCGAAATCATTTGTAATTTTTCCTTCGTATTTTTTAATCAATATACTATGCTGGATTTGTCATGAGTTGAACACATCAGGTCTGATTGGTCTTCATGAGGGAATGCTGTTCCTCTGGTGCTCTTCCATACAG